>BQNB010001784.1:1665-133641 GCA_026074375.1 Tanacetum coccineum | reverse complement strand
TGATTTTGTTTCTAGACTATCCTTACTATATATATTTTATATTTTAATATATATTATATATATTTTAAGGTGTGGTTTGGCAGCAATCACTTATCACTATTAAGAGTGATCGTATTAATATATTAAAGCTGCAACGTTTGGTTAATTGTTATTATTCTTCTTAGTATCACAACCTAATTTCTGCATAGTTTGTGATATTCCCAATCAAAGTTTCTACCATAGTTGTCTTGGATTTATCCAATACAAATAAACTTTATATCAGCTAAGGAGTTAAAGATCTGTTCAAAACGGGATCAACAGGAAGAAATACATCTTAGTCATCGTTGATGACTATTCGAGGTTTACCTGGGTGAAGTTTTTGAGATCAAAAGATGAAACCATAGAGTTCGTCATCAAATTTCTGAAGCAAATACAAGTCGGTCTCAACAAAACTTTTAGATACATCCATACTGATAATGGCAAAGAATTTGTCAATCAAGTTCTGACATAATATTATGAGAGTGTCAGCATTTTTCACCAAAAATCAGTTCCGAGGACTCCACAGCAGAACGACATTGTCGAAAGACGGAACCATACTCTTGTGGAGGCTGCTCGGACAATGCTGATATTTTCTAAGGCTCTAATGTTTCTATGGGCAGAAGTTGTTGCTACTGCTTGTTACACCCAAAACCGACCCCTCATTCACACTCGTCATAACAAAACCCCATACGAGCTAGTGCATGATAAGAAGCCTGATCTTACCTTTCTCTGAGTCTTTGGTGCTCTTTGTTACCCTACAAATAACAGCGATGATCTTGGGAAATTACAACCAACATCTGATATTGGAATTTTCTTTGGTTATGCACCAAGCAGGAAGGGTTATAGAATCTATAACATAAGAACCCGATGAATTATGGAAACTATTCACATTCAATTCGATGACCTATCTAAGCCAATGACTCCTGTGCAACTCAATACAAGACCCGCACCTACATTTTTGATGGACAGATATGTTCGGGGCTCGTACCCAATATGGTCCATATAGCACCTTATGTACCCCTAACAAATAAAGAGCTGGAGATCTTATTCCAACCGATGTTCGATGAATACCTAGAACCTCTACATGTTAAAAGACTGGTTTTTCCTGCTCTAACAGTTCTAGTTCCAGTCAATTCAGCCGGTACACCTTCTTCTACTACCATTGATCAAGATGCACCTTCTCTAAGTCATTTACCGTCATCTTTTGGAATTACAATCTCTAAGTTCACATCAAGGTGTTGCAGCTAGATCTACTATCATTGAAGCCAATCCTTTTGCTCATGTTGACAATGATCCCTTCATAAACGTGTTTGCTCTGCTCTGAAGCATCATCATCCGGGGATGTTAGTTTAGCGGAATCTACTCATGTCACTTAACCACATCATTATCTTAAGAAATGAAGCAAAGATCACCCGCTTGATAATGTCATTGACAATCCCTCCCGACTGGTATCCACCAGAAATCAACTTGCAACTGATGCATTGTGGTGCCTATACAACTCTGTACTGTCAAAAGTCGAACCGAATAACTTCAAATCTGCCGTGACTAAAGACTGCTGGTTTTAAGCCATGTAAGATGAGATTCACTAATTTGATCGACTTTAAGTATGGGAATTAGTACCATGACCAGACTGTGTCATGATTATAGCTCTCAAGTAGATTTACAAAGTTAAGCTTAATGAGTACGATGATGTTTTAAAAAATAAGGCTAGATTGGTGGCCAAGGAATATCGACAAGAGGAGGGTATTGATTTTGAGGAATCATTTGCTCCGGTTGCACGCATCGAGGCTATAAGAATCTTCATCACCAATGCCGCTAGTAAGAACATGACCATCTACCAGATGGATGTCAAGATAACATTCCTGAATGATGAGTTGAAAGAAGAAGTCTACGTTAGTCAACTAGAAGGCTTCGTTGATCCAGATTATCTGACACATGTTTATCGTCTGAAGAAGGCTCTGTATGGTTTAAAGCAGGCTCCTTGGGTGTGGTATGACACGTTGTCAAGGTTTCTTCTAGACAACAAGTTTCTAAGGGTGCAGTTGATCCGACATTATTCACTTAGAAAACAGGCAAACATATTCTTCTTGTTCAAATATATGTAGATGACATCATATTTGCCTCGACCGACCCTAAAGCATGTGCCATATTTTCCAATGAGATGAGTTCAAAATTCCAAATGTCAATGATGGGACAAATGTCTTTTTTACTAGGATTACAAGTTTCTCAAAATCCTGGAGGCATTTTTATTAATCAATCCAAATTTACTCTATAAATTTTAAAGAAATTTGGGATGGATTCGTGTGACACTGTAAATACACCAATGGTGGATCGACTTAAACTAGATGAGCACCCCTTAGGGATTCCAGTTGACTAGACTTAATTTTGTAGTATGGTCGGCTCCCTAATGTATCTCACTGCCAACAGACCTGACCTTGTCTTTGTTGTATGCATGTGTGCTAGGTATCAGGCATCGCCTACCAAAAAGCACCTTGAAGCACTTAAACATGTCTTTCGGTATCTTAAAGGAACCATTAATTGGGGACTTTGGTATCTGAAAGACACCACTATGAAAATAACGGCCTATGCAGATGCGGACCATGCAGGTTGTCAAGATACATGAAGAAGTACATCAGGAAGTGCTCAGTTCCTTAGAGATAAATCAGTCAGGTGGTCATCAAAGAAATAGAAGAGCACTGTGATCTTAACCATAGAGGCTGAATACATTGCCATGTCTGGATGTTATGCTCAGATGCTTTGGATGAGGTCACAACTTACAGACTATAGTTTTTCCTTCAATAAGATTCCCCTGTATTATGATAATCGCAGTGCCATTGCTCTCTGCTGCAACAATGTCCAACACTCACGGTCCAAGCACATTGACATACGTCACCATTTCATTCGCGAGCAGGTTGAGAAAGGCGTGGTTGAATTGTACTTCGTGACGATGGATTATCATCTTGCGGACATATTCACCAAGGTATTACCTAGAGAGCGGTTCCAATTTCTACTCTTGCGACTTGGTATGAAAAGTATGACCCCGGAAACCCTTAAACGTCTTCAGGAAGGAAAAGAAGAGTAAAGGATGGTCTTTATATATTTGTATATAATTAAACACAAAAACAAAAACAAAATATAAAACCTACAAAAACCATAAAAACTAGAAAAATAGAAAATACCAAAAATATTTTTCAAGACATGTCTTCTGTAAATCGATAACATTTACGGACCTAGAAATGTCATTCAATAATGACACAGGTCTATAAATAAAGGTCGAGCGGAAGTTCAAACTGTTTTAAAACATGTCTTAATGGCTTGTAGTTATTTGAGACTGCAACCCGCTTTTCAATTTGAGGAATGCATGTCGCCAAAAAGACAACTATTCCTAACAACGGGTAATTAATTTTCCCGAGCACGAATTACTTAATATCCGTGCATCCAAGGATTCATGTACATTTCAGTGCGCTTTTCCTCTTTTGGAAGAGAAGTCTTCCTTTTATAACCAAATAATTTTCTTCTTAATTGATTCTTCAAAAATTATTTGTGTTAATCACGGTGATAAAGTGTTGTTGGAAATTCATAAATTCAGGTTTTTCAAAATAATATTTTCAACTCAAACAACGACTACAACTCTTTCAATAGAAAATGATTCATTGTTTGAGGGGGAGAGTGATTTCAAGTTTATTGCATCAAACGGGTTTCTAGATCTCATCATACAATTAATGGAAACGGTTTTGTAGTAATACGGGGTTGCAATTTGAGGGGGAGTTAATTATTTTTAACTTAAAAGGCTAAAATTTGTCTTTTGTTAGAAAGTATAGGAACTTATGTGCAATTTGCTAAATGTTTCCTAGGCTTAGAAAACAATAAGGATCATTCTTGCCATTCCTGAATCTTGCTTTAACCTTTAAAATACTCTAAACCTAAAATGAAAGGACCTAGAAACCTTAGGGATCAAAACTACCAATTTCGAAATCACCAGTATATAAGGCGTAGCAGATTGGTGTCTAGTCAAACTTCACTCAAAACCGGTCAAACAAAAATCCCATTTTCTCTCTCTCTCACAAACCTCTACGTAGAACACCCCTTTAATTGTTGATTATTCTGTGATTGCTCTGCAAAGGTATTCATTAAAACTTGTTTTATATCTGTTATTGATTACATTTCCAAAAGGATATAGATCAAAACTAGTTTAAACAAGTATAATCGATATGTTAGGGTTTCACATGTTCGAATCTTTAATGGTGTGTTTGTAATAATGATATTAGAGAGGGGTTTTGTTATTTAGGGATAGATGATGCCTATTTGATGTTTAGTTTTGTTCCTCAATCAATTAAGTTGCTGATTTGATGATTTTCATGGATTGTTTAACTTTTGTTTGTCAATGTAGTTTATTGTGAGGTGTAATGTGTTTGTGGTAATGTTATTATGCTTATAATTGTTGCGTAAGCCTTCGTGTATGCTCCTTCTCCTCAGAATTTATTAAATGAAGTGAATGTTTTGAGTGTTCTTGATAGCGATATGTCAGTAGGTCTGTTGAATTTCTTGATAGCGGAATAATAGGATATGCCTGATAGCGGTTTGAAAGTTAGTCTCATAGCGGAATGATTATTTGTGAATATTTTATTCTGTACAGGCAATCCGCTACGATGTAGCAGATTGATGAAGAAATTATTTAATATTAAAATATTGAAATTTTCATTTTGAATTTTTTAAATTTGGTAGCGGTTTGATTTTTTTTGAATAAAATATTCATAGCGTTTTGGTCATAGCGGTTTGATATATCCTAATTTTGTATTACTCATAACGATGTAGCGAGTATTTAATATTTTAACGTTAGTAGGCAAACCGCTACGTTGTAGCGGTTTGAAGAAGACTTTATTATATTATTAATTTTCCAAACCGCTATATTAATCTTTTAAAAGATCATAGAGGTTTGGTCAATGAGTCAATGGTTTGGGCCTGAAACTCATTGTGTTGGCCCATTAAGCTCAAATCTTATTTAAGGCCCAATCCAAAGGCCCGATTACTTTGTTAACTCCCATCCGGCTTAGCTAATTTGTGATTAACCCTTTTGGATACCAAATGGACCTTTAACCAATGTTGACTTACGTTGACTTTTGGGTTGACCAAACCTGTTGACCACCAACTGAATGTGACTGAATTGTTTTAAATCCCTTAGTGATCATTCATGACATGTCTATCATTTGAGCATTTGCTCCTATCTAACATCATACATCTGTATGTGTGTCTTCCTTTATGGATGTTCCTATGCAGATTCAATGGCTGCTGAAAATGTTCCCGCTGAGTATGAGCATCTAAAACATTATGGGATGCTATACGTGCACATAGGCTGCTCAAGAATAAGAATGTGTATAAGCAGTTTGAGTGTTAATCGTAACGGTAGTTAAAAACAGGTTGTGTATTTGGATGACACTCCCTTTGTTTGTTTTTTTACCAATTTGAGCCAGTACAATATCGATTGGTTATTGTTCAGTGTCTAATGACCATAGGCGATGAAGACACTATTGCCTATATGCGTTGATTGTTTTCCTTCCATGATGAATTGGTGGGTCATGACGGGTGTAAGTGACCTGTATCTTGGCAAGTCAGCATCAATAATAAAGGTGTTTGCAGCCATGGCGGGTCGAACACCCTCTTAGTCAAAATTACGCTCGCAAATCTGAGCCAAAAAATTAAGCACTGAGGTAGAAATTTTAAGAGGTTTAAACTCTGCTATAAGCCATTGATCCTTCGAATAAGTTTATTTCATTTTATTTGTTGACTGACTGCTTCAAACACCATAATGATTGTTCGAGATGATAGGGTTATACCACTATCACTGGCTTGAACAGAGAAAATAACTTATGATTTAGTAGTCGTGACAGTGACAAAACCCTTATCGTATGGTTGCATGCTACATTATGTTTGTTAACCATTATTTACACACTAATTTCATGCTACCTTAATGAGGTGATGATGAATATGATAACAAATACTCTAACACATGGAGCCAAATCGATCATTCAAAATGGCAAAAGTTAACGCGCACTTGGCAAGGGAGGGGGCACCAAATTGTGCTTGTAGCCATGGCGCGTTACACACTCTTTTATACATATTATTGTATTAGTGTGTTATATTAACGTGGGTGATTATTCATATCACATTCCTATTTGCAGACCCTTTTTGAGTTAGTTGTTTATGATGAAGATACTATTGCATTTGTGTACTTATTGCTTTGCAACCACAATAAGTTTTCGGACCGTGAAGTAAATTGACCAGGATCGTGGCAGGGTAGCACGACAACGTCTTGTAGGCATGCCGGTCTGATACCCCTTTAACTTGTTTTGGCCTTCACATGTTTTGAGCTAAACCATTTCATCTTGATGAGTAAGTGAATGAGATGGTAGTGGTGGATAGAAATGTGACTAAAACAGAAGAGATCGCGTAAAGTAGGAGAGGTTTATGTAAGTGACGGGGAAATGTGTATTTACCAAATGACCTAGTTTAAATAGTATAATATATTTACTTATCATGCGGCTTTTAACTTTTGTCTCTTATGACCAACTCTGTTTTCAAAGTATCAATCAACAACAACGCTTTTGAAACTGAAATTATATTCCTGATCGTGGTGACTGATTACTTAAACACAGGAATGATCGTTGAAGTGTGATATAGGTTTTGGCACTATCACGCGTGCTTAAGTAGGGTTAGGATCATAACATTGCACCATGCCGGATTATCCTTTTAGATTGTTTTATCTTGGCGGGGTTGGCGGCTGGTTACCGATTCTACAACCATGAAGAAAAAATTTATAACGTTTTCTTGTATTTGTATATCCGAACCCTACTTTTTACTGTTTGAAATGACAAACTACTTGAAATAGGCATATGATATGTGTATGTTATAATCTTTATGGCAAATCATTCCCTCATTTGCAAGCAACCGTATGTGTTACCGTTCACTTTATTAATGTTCAAGAATCTGTTGCTTACTGCCTATCAGTTTCTAGACCGCGTTGGGTGCCACCCAGCCGTATCTTGGCATGGCATCACTATATTGTGTTTGCAACCACGGCAGGTAGGGTGCCCTTTTATCCGATTCTAGCATCGCAAGTGTGAACTGAACTTGATTTTTTGTTATTATAATGCTTGCATAATTGGTGTTTTCATCATAGTTGTCTGCTTTGGCTTACACTTGGCTTGCCTATCTCATGTTAGCTTTTTATTTTTGCGAATTATAGGCAATGATGATACTATGACATTAGTGAGGTCCTTATTGATAACGATGTGTCAAATCGGCACGTATCTTGGCATTGGCAGCAACCAAACAGATGGTGCTTTGCCTCCATTATGTGTCGAACACCTTTTTTTAATCTTGATCCGCACATTGCAATCTAAGCTATTTAATATTTAGGTTATACGTCTCTATTGAACACACCCTGTGATCCATGTCAGGGAAGTCAACAACACCTGAATTCGAGAGTGAAATTATATCTCTTTGGGTGTTGACTACTTACTTGAACGTAAGAATGATCTTTTGAGTGTGATAGGGGTTTTGGCACTGTCATGCGTGCTTAAATATAGAAAATGGCTTCTAATTCGGCATACGTGAAAGTGACAAAACCCTTATCGTATAGTCGGATGCTACATTGTCTTGGTAACCATTATTTACATCTGATGTCCCACCAATTTCATGCTACCTTGATGAGGCAGTGATGAATATAAGCAGTCTTTGTAGAACGCGTGGAAGTCCATAACTTTGGCTAATAAACCTATTAGGTATACAGTCCATGACAACTTACGTTTCCCTCAGACCTCAAGCTCATATCTGAGTCAACTGAACCTTCTTGGAGGCATCGTAATTACCGTTTCTTTACAATGTAATAAAGTCAGGCAAAGATGATAACGGAAGTCTGATGCCCTTAGCTGTATTTGTTTCCTAATCCTTGACAGGTTGTCTACGCGTATGGCATCTCATTTTATGTTATAGGCGCTAATAAGCTGCTTCATCAATTTCATTATAAATTTCATCATCCTTAGTTCTAAATTCCTTAATTACCTCACCTTCCTTAATGGTGGGTATTAAATTATCACCTTGATTACTCCTACGCTCAAATGGTTCATTTATATCATTTAATTCAATGTAATCCTCAAAGAAAGGGTCTAATGATCTATTTAACACCAAAGTCTCTCCCATAAGACTAGCTTCTAAATCAAGTTCCATTCTTTCTCTCAAACTTAGTATGTAGACCTTCTTAATTAAACTACTAGCAGGTTTAACACTTGTGAAAATAATCCTTTCTTCCCTGACCCTTAAAGTAATATTTCTTTTGTAAACATCAATCTTAGCACGGGCGATAGACAAAAATGGGCTTTCGAGGATTAAGGGCACTTTGATATCCTCGGGCATATCTAGAATTATAAAGTCTACTGGGAAAACAAATTTACCAATTTCTACTAGTACGTTTTCAGCTATTCCTTTTGGATATTTCAGAGTCCTGTCTGCTAACTCAACTATCAACTTAGTGTGAGCTAATTTACCTAATCCTAAGTTAAGGTAGGTCGAGAGAGGCATAACACTAACACTTACTCCTAAGTTAACAAGGGTATTATCAAAGCATACATTATTAATAAAGCAAGGTAAAGTGAAACTCCCTAGGTCTTTCTCCTTTCTAGGTATGGAATTATTAATATGTGAAGCTTCAGAGTAAGCTTCCGAGAATTGTGGTCCATACGATCCCTTCCTTTCTTCATAGTAGTAACCATTCAAACGACTTGGAAACGGAATCGTCATTTGTCTTGTCTCGTACATTAGTGTATAATTCTGTCCAGTGGATATGACATATTGGGAAGATCCAATACAGTGTATCGGGTATGAATCAGCTTCAATAGTAGTTAAAATCGACTTGACTTGATCTCTCGGGTTTGCTTCAGTAGAGCTAGGTAGACTTCCAAGTCCTCTTTCCTGTAGTACCTTGCTCATTTGTCCAATTTAGATTTCCAAAGTTTTAATAGATGCTCCTTGGTTTCGAATGGCAGCATCCATCGAAGATCAGATTTCTTTAATCAAATTAGAGTTACTGATTCACTCATGAATTTTCTCAAGGTATCTTTCATAGATTGCCTTCGTTCTTGGTACGAAGGATTCACATTGTTCCTTTGATATAATCCTGGAGTTGCTGCTCTATATCCCCCTCCTTGAAAAGGTCCACCAAATTGCGTGTAGTAAGCTTCTTCTAGGGTTTTCCCTTCTTCTTTGAGTGGTCAATCTTTGGTGTAATGGGGTCCTTTGCATTGTTCGCATCCAACTTGAGTAGCATAAACTTTTTCATTTACTTTGTTGATCTCTCTTCCTAGATTATTGAGTTGTGCTTGTATAGCTGCCAATCTGTCAGAAGTTTCAGTACTTCTTGACCTAGATGTTCTATTATGTCATTTTTGAGATTATTCAGCCATTTCTTGGATGGCCACTTTTACATCAGCAGTAGTCTTTGATGGTTTTGCACCTCTTGAATTAAGAATCTGTCGAGTAGGAATTCCTAATCCATTATAGAATAAGATTACCTCCCGCATCTCCGTTAAATAGTATTGAGGACACTTCATCAAGAGTTCTTTAAATCGCTCCCATGCTTGGTAAAGGGTTTCATCTGGTTCTTGTTGAAAGTTGTTGATTTCCTCCATCTTCTTTGCAGTTCGAGCAGGTGGGAAATATTTGTTCAAAAATTTTGTTTTAAGACCATCCTAAGTTGTAATTGAACCAGTTGGTTCATTTCTTAGCCAACGGCTTGCGGCTCCAGTTAAGGACATAGGTAATGCTCTAAGCATTACTTGTTCTATAGTAATACTTGGAATGTGGAATAGATCGACGATCTCAAGAACTTTTTCAATGTGTTCATTCTCATCTTCATGATTTGAACTGCTGAAGGTGTTAGTCCGTAGTTCCTTGAGAATTTGGCCCTTCAGTTCAAAGTTATCCTTGTCTTCAATTTTTGGCCTAGTAACCCCCGATCCATAGTCACCTTAGGTCTTGCTCATGTATTGCACCATAGTTTCCGCCATTGTTTCTGCAACTTCTTCCTCTGAGTATTCTTGGTCAGAAAGTAAATTGAAATCAGGCGATCTTAATTCATCAAGACTTAGTGTCTTGAAGTGTCTCCTAGATGATCAAAATTCTCGTTCAGGTTCTTTGTAAGGTGTGAATAGTTCGCTAGTAGAACTCCTTGTCATGCACTACCTGAAACAAGGGATAAACAATCAGTAGGATAGGCTCTTTAGGATAGAAAAAATTTTAGCACGAAAATCAAATATGAAAACTAAGGTTCTGTTTCTGTTACAGATGATCAATACGCCGTATCCAATGGAAGTGGATACGCCGTATTAATCAATTGAATGAATACGCTGTATTGGACAGAAAGTTGGATACGCCGTATCCAATGGAAGTGGATACGCCGTATCGAGTTATCGACCAGAACAGTGTATTAGCAAAACAATTAAATTAAACACACAAATATACAAGCAAACAATTAAACTAACAAATATACAAAATATACAGAATATACAAGAATATACACTAATCTAATTAACACTACTCCTAAGGGTTAGATCTAATCTAATGTTAAAAACCAAAACATAAAATAAAAATCAAGATTAATTTTCACTCCCCGGCAGCGGCGCCAAAAACTTGATGTGTCGTTGTGTGGTGTATATTTTTATGATTCAAGTTTTAAATTTATATTTTGCCGACTTAACCAAAAACAACACTTTAACGGGCAGTGTACCCGGTCAGTGGTAGATTCGTGGTAAGTAGGGTGTCGAACACTTGAAGTGAGGTTAAATCTCTCAATTTATTTATATTTTGGTTATCTAATCTAAGTTAATTCTAATCTAAGTCAAACCTATGCTAATCCTATGTTAGTTCTAATCCTAATTCTAACAGGTAAAAGGGGGGTTTCAGCCTGAGAGACTGGCACGGGTTTGGTTGGTGACTACAATCAATTCAAGACACTTTAACCCACGCAAGCAAATTAACAAAAGATAAAAGAGCGGTCGAGCCTTATGATAGAAAATAGTATTAGCCATCATTAATCCGATTAGAACGTTGGTTTGTTTATTCAGTGCAATGATTACTTATCTCGAAGAGACATATCCTTCTTAGACTCAGGCGGGACTTCATCCTAAGACCTAGACACATTAATTCTATCACAATTAAAACATCCGCATAAAGCATCCTTATATATTGATTATAATTCATCTAGAGGACGACACCGTGTATGTCATACAAACCCTAGCTCATAGAGACTTTACCCACTTACTGCTTAACGGTAATTTGTGTTAGGTGGTAGTCCACAATCCAAACTATACCAATAATCAGAACTTATTAGTTAGTACTAAGCTACTACCTTCTATGGTACAACCAGTTCAATCAGGCAAGCAGGACGTTATTAGTGATTCTATTTGTTAGCGTATCCTTAGCACGATTTTAGAAGGACAATACTTGTGATCTTATGAATCTAGATGTATAAATCACTATATAGAGAGCTATCCTGAAATCTAGATTACTTAGTCCGTATCACTAGCTCCAGTTGAATGATAGGTCACATATAAAAGCACATAAACAAGTATAAATCAATAAACATAAACAAGCATACAATGATAAATTAAGCAATCGAGATATACAAAAATCAAAACATTCAGATCTTCATAATAATGGCTAATACCCAAAGGTATTAGCCTTCAAACATCATAATTAATACAAGAGTAATTGTTTTAGCCAAGGTAAACTAACCGAGTTAACGAATGATACCAAAAACTAAACGATTACAAAAGTGTAAGAAATTACACGTTGTCTTCTATGGATTGGAATGCGTTGCAAGACCTCTTCTGTTCTCCTCTGAAAATTGACTTTTGTGGTTTAGGTATCGAGAATATGATATAGCACACTTAAAACTCATTTTTGAGTTTTCTATTTATAATGTCTAGAAGTTGGTTCTATGCGGCATATCCAATGGATTGGATATGGCGTATTTAGGGTTTCTTGGAGTAGGGACCACGTTTGATATCTTCCAGAATCTTCACATACTATATTTCCAATACGACGTATTGGTCTTCTCTAGATATGGCGTATTAAGCTTGTTACCTTCGTGGTCTTTGGTGAGTGCAGGCACAGATACGCCATATCTTCCTGGATGGATACGGCGTATTGGTAGTTAGAATAGTAATCTTCAAAATATCTCCGTTTAAGCTCCATAATGCGCGCCTTTTGCTAATATTCACCAAATACTCCATAATTACTGCAATTCTCAAATACAAACGATTAAGTAACAATTCTTTGCAATAATTATACAAAATGGGTTAATTACATAAGATAAATGATGCTATAAAATAGACTTTATTTGATGTCATCAAATATCCCCCACTTGAATCCTACTTGTCCTCAAGTAGCCTTTAGAAGTTTTATAAAAATGTATTCCCTAAGATATTTTGTTAAGCCATTTATTTGTTCTAGTACAAGTGCACAACAAACACCTCACGAAATAGGAAGAGAAAACACTCAAATCATCTCAACCTAATCTATGTCGGTAACATGTAACTAATTCGCATCAAATTGCTCGATCGTGCTTGATGAGTATTTCTATCATAAGTTGGCAAAAGGATACACATTCTCCACCGCCTAAAGCTAAGAGAGTAACATGTTTATAAAGGTAATATGGGTTTATTGAGAAGGATTAGGTTGATTACTCTAATTAATCTTTATCGGATACCAAATTCTAGGAGGGTGAAACAGAACCACACCATACCTTACCGTACAGACGGGATATAAAAAAATTGTGACGGCTCACTCACACCTTCGAATAAGCTAAAGAGTAAGTATATTGAGTAATATAGTGTATGGATCTTCTAACTTCACCATTGTATATAAACCAACAAGGGCAAATGAGACATGAATTACATGGCCATAATGACGGAATAGACATGCTACGCTCGATCACATCTTCATTCACGTAAACCTATGGTTAATGATAGGAAAGAAGGGAATTTAAATTGCTATATAACATAAAAATTACGGAAACAATAGATTTAAGTCTAAAATACAAATTGCTAGGAACTTTTTTTTTTTTTTTTTTTTCCGACTTGTTTCACCATGATAAAGACAACAACTATTTACAACATTGTGTTATAGATAAAAGACAACAACCTAAGTTGGCGTTACCGTAAGGTCAACTTCCCTAACATACTATACCTTACATACTTTTACAAGGCAAGTAAGTGGCGATATCTTCCTAACTTTATACACACGTACCATAGTCGATTTGTATCAATGTATAATCGATCTTTTCGTGTATCTTTCTTCGGTCTATGGAGTTGCGAAACGATTATCTTCAAACTTCCTTTCTCTTTTTTGTTGCAATTTTTCAAATTTTTTTGATTTTTTTATTATTATTTTTTTAAACACTATACTATGAAACTTGGTGTAGTTTCACCATCTTCACGATCATAATAATCCCAGATAATTCCTTCGATAATTCCTTATCTCTTTGCGGACGTTCCATTTTAATTGTGATGGTAGTAAAATTACATGAGTTTTGACTATAATATACATTCCCATTTGTGATGTGCAAATTTATTCCAAAGTATCAAAGAGGAGAATATTTTGACACATGACTCGGGAAATACAACATTTACCAAAAAAAACCTTTTATTTTATAATTTTTAAAAAAATGCAAAACTTAAAAAAGCAACTGTAAATCAAACTTAATCTAACTGGGTAGGCTAAGGTTGTAAAGGTGTTTGTTTTTTTGTTTTTTTTAACGAAACAAATAATTGGTGTTTTTCCTAAAAGATTCAGGCTCGTACGGGTTTTTAGGGGAATCTTACTCTTAAAGTGAGAGTAATCAAAGGGTTTATACGGGGGTTAACTAACCGGTGTAGTAGTTATTAAGCTAACATGTAAGGCGTTTTGGGGTATAATCTAAAATTTACCAATTTTAACAAGTATTACTCCATTCTAAATCTTTGTACTTATTACAGCATGGTCTCGTGATAGATATACCAAGTCAAGTTCTAAAGTTTACTACAATCAATGGCACACTTATATTTTTGTGGAATTTGGGTAAATATTTGGAAACGGATAAGTTTAAATCCTCACAATATCTAACAAGGGTTATTGTGTGCGGGTCTGTAACATGTAAGTTCACAAAAGTGGATGGCTTAATTTTTTTAAAATTTAAGCTTAATTAAGCATTTTAGTGTGAAAATAAAGGACAAGTTAAACATTTCTAATTTCCATCTACCCACTTGAATGATTCAACGTCCTTCATTGTATAGATGAAAACATTAAATACGGGGAATTAATAAGAATTAGAACATGAGAAACTCTCCTGATACTTTGTCTTGGTTAGATTTTCCATGTTAGCTTTAATAGAAGTCGTGTTGAACAGCATCTTTGAAGTGCTTAGTTCAAGACTCCAAAAAAACCCCCCCCCCACAAACTTTTTTTTCAAGATCTCCAAATTTGTAAATTCTCCACCAATATTCATCGATTTTATCTCACGAGGTCCTGTATAAAACATGTATTCCTATCTTGGTACCTACGGTTAATTTAAACTAAACTAAACAAACTAAATACGAGCAGTTTGGTGAATATGCCGTATCATGTGCATGAATACGCTGTATTGTCAGAACTAACAATAATGTTTTTAAAGTGCATAATAAGTAAAGACTGATAACGTCCAAACAATCAATACGCCGTATGATATGGAGCAGGTACGCCGTATTGATGTCTGGGAAGACAGACTTGATAAAATTAAATAACATTCCGGGTTGTCTCTCGGGAAGCACTTTTGTTTACAGCGAAGTCTTTAAGTTAGACTTTTCTTCAACTTCTACCTTTCATTCCATCTCATGCACGCTAATGTGCCCGCGTGTGAGCCGTTCTTCCATCTTCGTATTTCAAAAGTAATCGTATTTCGAAAGTAATCATAGTATGGATGCGAGATTCCATTCATCTTATCTTCTTCACTTACCTTCAGTAATGATGGAATCTTGTTGCATTACTCATTAGTATGGTGTTTAAACCTCAGATGTGATCTAACCATTTGGTAAGTTACTTCATTATCACCATTGTAAATGGTAATCATCCCTTCAAACCGTTTTGTTTTAATTCATACATCTTTTAAAAATGGTTCGCCAAAAATAACATCACCCATTCCTTCATCATGATAAGCATCTATATTTTCTAAAACTGCAAAATCCGTCACAACAAAAAAGGCTCCAACAAAAATAGGCACATTTATTAAAGTTCCTATAACATTATTCCCTTTGTACACCATCTTATCTTTCATTATAGAATTATGAAACTCTTTGGACATATAAACATTTGACATACTATAATGGGGGAAAAAGTTTAGCGTGTGTAAATTTAAATCCTATCATACATGAAAACTTTATGTTGTGAGCACAATCTATATGGATCTTCTTATCATAGTCACAATAACTAGGGTAATCATTAATTTCAGCATCAAGTTTATCATCCCTAGTTCTAAATTCCTTAATTACCTTACCTTCCTTAATGGTGGGCATAAAATCATCACCTTGATTTCTCCTAAGCTCAAATGGTTCATTTAGATCATTTAATTCAATGTAATCATAAAGAAAGGGTTTAATGATCTATTTAACACCAAAGTCTCTCCCATTAGCCTAGCTTCTAAATCAAGTTTCATTCTTTCTCTTAAACTTAGCATGTAGACCCTCTTAATTAAACTACTAGCAGGTTTAACACTTATGAAAATAATCCTTTCTTTCCCGACCCTTAAAGTAATCATTCTTTTGTAAACATCAATCTTAGCATGGGCGATAGACAAAAATGGTCTTCCGAGGATCAAGGGCACTTTGATATCCTCGGGCATATCTAGAATTATAAAATCTAATAGGAAAACAAATTTACCAATACCTAATAGTATGTTTTTAGCTATTCCTTTTGGATATTTCACAGTCGTGTCTGCTAAATCAACTATCAATTTAGTGTGAGCTAATTCGCCCAATCCTAAGTTAAGGTAGCTCGAGAGAGGCATAACACTAATGCTAGCTCCTAAGTCAATAAATGCATTATCAAAGCATACATTATTAATAAAGCAAGGTAAAGTTAAACTCCCTGGGTCTTTCTCCTTTATGGGAATGGAATTGTTGATATGTGAAGCTTCTGAGTAAGCTTTCGAGAATTGTGGTCCATATAATCCCTTCTTTTCTTCACAGTAGTAACCATTTAAATGACATGGAAACGAAATCTTTATTTGTCTTGTCTTATACATCAGTGTACGGTTCTATCCAGTTGATACGTCGTATTGGGAGGATCCAATATGGCGTATCGAGTATGAATCAACTTCATCAGTAGTCAAGATTGACTTGACTTGATCTCTTGGGTTTGCTTCAGTAGAGTTAGGTAGACTTCCAAATCCTCTCTCTTGTATCACCTTGCTCATTTTCCCGATTTGAATCTCTAAAGTTTTAATAGATGCTCCTTGGTTACGAATGGCAGCATCTGTCGAAGCTCAGATTTCTTTAATCAAATTGGAGTTTTCTTCATGTCTCTTTGCCAATTCACTCATAAACTTGTTCAGTGTATCTTCCATAGATTGCCTTCGTTCTTGGTACGAAGGATTCGCATTGTTCCTTTGATAGAATCCTGGAGTTGTTGCTCTATATCCCCCTCCTTGAAAAGGTCTACCAAATTGTGTGTGGTAAGCTTCTTCTAGGGTTTTACCTTCTTCTTTGAGTGGGCAATCTTTGGTGTAATGGGTTCCTTTGCATTGTTCGCATCCAACTTAAGCAGCATAGACTTTTTCATTCACTTTCTTGATCTATCTTCCAAGATTATTAAGTTGTGCTTGTATAGTTGCTAATCCGTCATAAGTTTCATTACTTCTTGACCTAGATGCTCCATTGTGCCATTTCTGAGAGTATTCAGCCATTTCTTGGATGGTTATCTTTGCATCAGCAGTAGTCTTTGATGGTATTGCACCTCTTGAGTCAAGAATTTGTCGAGTAGGAATTCCCAATCCATTATAGAACATGATTACCTCCTGCATCTCTGTTAAATAGTGTTGAGGACACTTCATCAAGAGTTCTTCAAATCGCTCCCATGCTTGGTAAAGGTTTTCATCTGGTTCTTGTTGAAAGTTGTTGATTTCCTCCATCTTCTTTGCAGTTCGAGCAGGTGGGCAATATTTGTTCAGAAATTTTGTTTTAAGACCATCCCAAGTTGTAATCGAACCAGTTGGTTCATTTCTTAGCCAACGGCTTGCGGCTCCAGTTAAAGACATAGGGAATGCTCTAAGAATCACTTGGTCTATAGTAATATTTGGAATGTGGAATAGATCGACAATCTCAAGAACTTTCTCAATGTGTTCGTTCGCATCTTCATGATTCGAACCGCTGAAGGTGTTAGTCCGTAGTTCCTTGAGAAATTGGCCCTTCAGTTCAAAGTTATCCTTGTCTTCAATTTTGGGCCTAGTAACCCCCGATACATATTCAGCTCGGGTCTTGCTCATGTATTGCTCCATAGTTTTCGCTATTGTTTCTGCAACTTCTTCCTCCGAGTATTCTTGGTCAGAAAATAAATTGAAATCAGGCGATCTCAATTCGTCAAGACTTAGTGTCTTGAAGTGTCTCCTAGATGATTGATGACATCAAATAACGTTTATTTTATAGCATCATTTATCCCGTGTTATTAACCCATTTTGTATAGTTATTGCAAAGAATTGTTACTTAATCGTTTATATTTGAGAATTGCAGTAATTATGGAGTAATTGGTGAAAGTTAGCAAAAGGGCAACTATTCTGTGAGCTTTAAATGAAGTTTTTTTGAGTATTACTATTCTGAAGACCAACGTCGCGGCAGTATCCATCATGATCGATACGACATATCCTGCCTGCACTCACCAAAGAACCACTCAGGAATAAAGCCTAATAATCCGTATCCAGAGAAACTCAATATGCCGTATTCAAAGTATGGAATGAATAAAATATTCTGGAAGATATCAAGCGTGGTCCCTACTCCAAGAAACCCCCAATACGCCGTATCCAATACTTGGATACGCCGTATCGAACTGACTTCCAGACCTTATAAATAGAAAACTCAAAAACGAGTTTTAAGTGTGCTAAATCATATTCTCGATACCTAAACCATAAAAGTCAATTTTCAAAGGAGAAAAAGAGCAGAAGAGGTCGAGCAAAGTTATCAATTCCATAGAAGACAACGTGTAATTCCATATACTTTAGTAATCATTCAGTTTTTGGTATCATTCGTTAACTCTGTTAGTTTACCTTGGCTAAATAATTGCTCTTGTATTTATTATGACGTTTGAAGGCTATTACCTCTTGGGTGTTAAGCCTTTATTATGAAGAGAGTTAAATTGTTTGGTTTTTGTTTAATTCGGATTTCTTGATTTATCGTTGAGTGCTTGTTTATGTTTATCAATTTATACTTGTTTACACGCTTTTGTACGCGATCTATCATTCAACTGGATCTAGTGAAGTGGACCAAGTAGACCTAGAGTCTGGGATAGCTCTTCATATAGTAATTTATACATCTAGAATCATAGTTACACAAATATTGTCCTTCTAAATTTGTGTCTATGATACACTTCAGGCTTAACTAGTTAATTGGATATTGCCAATGGTTTATTGATCATGTTGACTAGCATGTGACCTAGATAATTCAACAAGTAACGTTCTAATTCCATTGGATAGTTAGACAATTGGACTACTAGTGTATAAATTGCCATTAAGCAGTAAGTGGGTAAAGTCTCTATGAGTTAGGGTTTAACAAGATCACCATTGCTTTAATCCCTAAGATTGATTATAATTCAGAAAATTGGAGGCTTTTATGCGGCATGCTTTTAATTTGACAGAATTAATGTGTCTAGGTCCTAGGGATTGATGTCAACGCCTACAGTCTTAAGAATGATTATGCCACCCTCCGAGAGAAGAGAATCATGCAACTAAATAACAAACCAACGTTTTAATCGGATTAATAATAGTTAATATAGTTTTCTTATATAAGGTTTGACCACACTTTTATCTTTTGTTAATTAGCTTGCGTGGGTTAAAGTGTCTTGAATTGATTATAGTCACCAACCATGTAACACCCCCCAAATTGGGTCGCAGCGGAATAAGGGTCCAGGGCGTGTTACTTCATAGCGGATTTACAATTAAAAAAACTGACACGGATTTATAATGACTGTCAATGACCTAAACATGGGGTGGTTATAGTCTTTCCCATTAGATGAGCCTTGCTCCTCAGGATTAGGGACGATCGACACTTGATGACGCTTTAAATTGGCTGCAGTGTAGTCTTGCGAAGAGTTGCGAGTATTTCTTCTTGAATTGGTCTTCACGTTCCCACGTGAACTCAGGACCTCGCTTGGAGTTCCATCATACCTTGACTAATGGGATTCGGCTTTGCTTCAACTGTTTAACTTCACAGTCCATGATTTCTACTGGTTCCTCGACAAAATGAAGTTGGTCATCAATGTGCAGTCCATCTAATGGCACAGTTAATGGATCATCAGAATAACACTTCTTCAAATTAAATACATGAAAAGTGTTGTGAACCCTGCTCAGCTCTTCTGGAAGCTTGAGCTTGTAAGCAACTTCTCTAACCTTTTCTAACACCTTGAAAGGTCCGACATACCTATCGTTTAACTTCCCCCATTTGCCAAAATGTACGACCCTTTTCTTTCATAGGCGAAAATTTATGGCATAACTTTATCCCGACTTGATTTCCATCTTTGTGGCTTACGCTTCAGCTCGGCTAAACTCTTCTGTCGATTACAAGCGACTTGCATCCTTTGCTTGATCTGGATGATTTTTCTCCCAGTGGTCTCTGTGGAATTAGTTCTGCGATCCGAGGATTTAAGCTTCTCCACTTTCGGTTCTAACAAACAGGGTAAACGAAATTTTGACTCTTAAGTGCTATCGTAATGGTGCGGCCTTGATGCTAGCGTGTATTAAATATGGTTATATGTGAACTCGAGTAATGGCAAAGGGTTTAACCAACTCTTTTACAAACGTCGATCGCACAAGCACCGCAACATATCCTTTGAAGTGGGAAGTTTTTGAATGGTCCTCTCGCTTTGTCCATCTGTTTGTGGATGGTACCCAGTACTTATATCCAAATTAGTACCTAAAGCATTCTGAAGTGACCTATAGAAATTTGATGCGAATCTCGGGTCACGATCAAAAATGATTAAAACAGGTATTCTATGCCTCATGACAACCTCTTTTAGGTATATTCTTGCAAGTTTATCCATAGGATAAGTTTCTCTCATTGGTGTGAAAATCGCAGACTTAGTGAGTTTAATAAAATAATCATCCAAGTGGTGTCGTAGCCTTGCGAAGACTTAGGAAGCTTAGTAAAAAAATCCATACTGATGTTGTCCCACTTCCATTCAGGTATCTTGGATTGTATTAACAATCCTGATGGTCTTTGATGTTCAGCGTTGACCTTAGCACAGGTCAAACACTTGCTAACATAGGTGGCGAGTGGATTTCATATTGGCCACAATATAGCGCTTTATATTTGGTAATTTTTTTGTCGGGACACGGATGTATAGTGTATTTTCAATTTGTGGGACTGTAACATGATCACTGGTACGCAACTTGCCATTTAACAAGGTAGCAAACTCCTGCCATTGAGGACTGAGGTTCAATCCACATGGGGTTCCAATTTTTTCTGTCACTATCGCCTCTGAATTTTTTAGCAGTTTTCAACCAACATTCCTCATAACATCTTTATTCTTGATGTTCTCTGCGTTTCCGTTGCTTCAGTAGAGCATTCATGATTTGTTTGGGTAAGATCCGAAACTAATAGTCATGACTAAGGATCGAACTCTTAATGGTGGTTCTCGTTCATTTCCTACTCAAGCATCAGCAACGAATTGCTTTCCTGGGTGTTCAACGTATATCGCAATCATAAATCACTAAGCAACTACTATGCCACTCGGCGTTCTCTCATGGTTTGTTCCTTCTGATCAAGAATGTGTTGTAAGATTTTAATGAATCTGTTGAACACTATACACGTGAGTTCCGTTACAGTAGTGCCCTATCCAAACTCTTGAGAGCGAACACTACTGCCTCCAAGTTCCAATATCATGAGTCGTATAGTTACTTCTCATGAATTTTCATAAATGCCTCGTGATGCATAAGAAATCACCTTTTCTCTTTGCATCAACATAGCGCCCAAACCCTTCTTTGAAGCATCGTAGTATGCGATGAAATCTTCGCTTCCCTCAGGTAATGCAAGGATTGGTACACTGCACAACTTTTGTTTCAATAGTTGAAAAGCTGCTTCTTGTTTATCGCCCCAAACAAACTTGACCTTCTTTTGAGTGGCTTAGTCATGGTTTGGCAGATGTCTTTCGAAAACCCTTCATTGAATCTACGATATAATACCTAACACGTCCTAAAAATTGACGAATCTTCGTTGATGACTTAGGAGATGCCCAATCTTTAATGGATTTAATCTTGGCTAGATCCACGTGAATTCCTTCACTATCAATCACATGACCGAGGAACTGTACTTTAGGAATCCAAAATTCACACTTGGAAAATTTGGCATACAACTCCTCTTTCTTAAGCAATTTTCAGATTAGCTTAAGGTGCTCTTCGTGTTCTTGCTCGTTCTTCAAATATATCAGAATATCGTCAATGAAGACAATTACAAATTTATCTAAGTATGGTTTGCCCGAAACCCACTTATAAGGTACCAGGAATACGGCAGGTGCGTTCATCAAACCAAATGGCATAACTTGAAATTCATAATGGTTTGTAACGAGTTCTGAAGGCAGTTCTTCGGAACATTGTCTTATTCTCAAACCTTCAGATGTGTGATAACCCAACACTTACGCGATCTTTGAGTAGACACTCGACCCTTGAAGTGAATCAATTAAATCATCAATTCTTGGGGAGAGGATAACGGTTCTTCACCTAGTTAGTTTATTCAATTCAGGTAATCATTTGCCACATCCGGAATGAACCGCGTTTTATTCTTGATGAACAGACTGGAGCTCTCAAAGGTGAGGAAAATAGGTGCTTATAAAGCCTCTGTCGGACAGCTCTTTTGTTGCTCCGATAACTCTTTCATTCGGAAGGCGCAATCGATAAGGTGTCCGTGCTACAAAGTGCAGAGCCAGTAGACTCAAATCAATTGAAACCTCCACTTGTCGTAGTCGGAGAAAGAACCGCAGTCCTCAGGAAAAACTTTAGGAAAGTCTCGAACAATTGGAAATCCTCAAGTCGCTTCTTCCTGACTGTCTATCAACCTCCTTTTGCTAGTGACATCTGTACAAAATATAGGAAATCCTTCTTTCCATGTACTTCTACATTTTAGTGCACGAGATGATGTTTAATCGTGTCTCATTTCCCTGGAGTTACTGTCCATACACGGTTATGATTATTAAGTTTTCATTTTCCAGGGGTTGCGAACAATCTTCTCGGCACACACAATGGGACCGATTGGTATTCGCCAACAATCCATACCGATTATTGCATCGAAACTACCAAGTTCTACATGGCATTAAGTTATTTATGCTGAATGGTGGTAGTTAGGAATGTTTAATGGTGGAACCCTTAAGGATAGATTTAACCCAATTATTCTCCACATCAGCTAGGTCGACATCATAATAGTAATCTTAAGGTAGATGGCGCTGTGTCTATTGGGAGCTTAAAGCCAAGTAGACACAAAAAACTTTCGATCGGGCACCACGTATCAAATAAGATATATGCACTAGGCGGTTGTTTAGAAGGAACGTACCCGCAACGACGTTGTCTGGGTTTGCCCCTGCATTTCCAACCACATACACCTTCGCTAGAGCCTTATCATTCCCAGCTTGATTACCACGGTCATTGTTTCTCAGTTTTGGGCAATTTCTTCTAAAGTGTCCTTGAGCTCCGCACTCATAGCAACTATTTCCCTTCTGATTATTATTGTTGTTGTTGCGATTGTTGTTGTTAGCATTTGCAGGTCAGCTTCTACAATCCTTAGCCAGATGGCCAAACTTTTTGCAGTTATTGCACCTTGGCGGACAAGGACCTTCATGATTGTAATTACACTTGGAACATAGAGGTTTAGACCCGGCGTATGGTTTCCTGTCACTATTGCCTGCAGTGTAGGCCTGGCCTGTGTTCTGCCTTTTATTCTGCTATTGTTGGTTTTGATTGTTCTTGGAAAGATCATCATACTTTCTTTTCTTTTCTGCCTGACGTTCAACATAGGCATGGGTCTTCTCATCCATCAACTCAGTTGTAAACTTGATAGCTCTTGATTAGTTTTCAGCTTGATGACCTTTACACTGCCCCATATGTATCCATATAAGGCAAGCCCAACGATATAATTTTTAACTTTGTCTATCTCTTTTTGGGAACATCCTGGAAACACATCAAACGCTAGTTGCTGAAAGCGTCAAAACTATAGGCCACCACATCGGTGCCTTCCTAACCTAAGATTCACATCACCGTCTCAATCTTCTTGATCTCACCCCTAAAGTGCAAGTAAAAGTACTTATCAGTCATCATTTTCTTCTGTGCGTGCCCCATGCATGCATGAGATGCTTCTAGGAGTTAGTGGTCTTATACATAGGCATTCCACCATGTAAGAGCGTCGTCTCTGTAGAGTGAAGTCGCATAAATGTGACTGACAAGATGTGTGTATTTGCAAATGACTAAACACAGACCTCCATTTTCTCAAGACACCATTCGAGATGAGTCCGACGACTCCTCCTCAGTGCCCTTTTTAAAGTCCAAAGGTTTGACAGATTTCAGGAATTCCAAGTTATGAGCATTCACGAATAGCTTGTGGGCTGGCTTGGTGATCCTGAAACCAATGATTGGCATAGCCATTCCTAACTATGCTTCTTCTGCTTCATTGTAGCCATTCCTAACCCTGCTTGCTTCTGCTTCAGCCATTGCAGCAGCAACTCCTTGGTCAATTAAGGCCTGAAGTTGTGCCTCAGTAACAGTTGTGGTGGGTGTTGCATTTGGGGTTGGTGTGACTGGTGTTGACCTTGTGGTTCTCTTTGGTGCCATTTACTTCAATCACAAGAAAATACAATACCCGTTAGATTTCAATACAATCATAACGTGACATAACATATGCATCATAAATAAAATGAAATCACATCACATAGTGAAATATACAACCAACACAAGATCGACATAACATAATACATCCATTCCATATATAATCTGGAAACATACATGATCTGTTTGGTACATAATGATTCCCTATCGCTAGGTTACAAAATGAAAATCAACATAGAGCCCTACTAGCCGGGAGTTACCCGTAATACTTAGTAGGCTATACAGGATAGCTAATCAGAAATAAAAGATCTATACAGGATAGCTAACCAAAACAAAAGATCTATACCGCCTGCTAGCTGGGAGTAACCCATAAAACTTAACAGACTGCATAGTAGCTACAATCTTACCCAAAGTCTAGGAACTGCTACCAGTGTGCTCCAATGTGTCAATGCGTGCTCCAGCCTCCAGGGCCTGGGTACGCATGATATGCCGAACAGCAAAATCATCTGCAGCCTAACGCTGCCACTCGTGGCGATGCACCTCAGTCTCTAGTACTGTAACTCGTGCCTCTAATGCCCTGCATTAAGCTTCAGACCTAGCCAAGTCCTGACGGGTCTGAATACTCTCTTGCTCGTAAGCAAGTCTCTTTCTCCTCAATACCTCAATCTCAGCTCTCATAGCTGTACGATCCTTTTGGGCATCGTGATGTCGTGAGTAAAACTCTGAACTCTCTCTACTACGAACATCTACCTGGTAACTAACCCTCATGTTGACCATCTCTAAGGCGGTCATCATCCTCCTCTCAGTATCTCAAAACCTAGTCTCCATAGTGTCTACAAGACTGTACTCGACTCTATGGGCCATAGTGGGTCCTGGCTGTCTCGCAGCAGCAGCAGCAGAACTCTCCCCAACCTCACAACTAGGTCTAGGAGTAGTAAGTAGTAGCCTCTTCAGGCGGATGTGTTCAGCCTCGGGAATTATCAGCTATTGTGGCTAGTAGATGTGCAGGTGTGAGTTATAGGTAACAATGGTGGGGTCCCTGATGGGTGTAGTGAATGATAGAAGGCTGATGCTACATCTCTCATCTCAACCTCGAGTGCTCTAGACTAAGAGGTCGGAATAGTGGTGATAAAAAGTATGGTTTGGTAGTAGAGGTGAGGGTGCCTCATCTCCGCTGGCACTAAGGTCCTCAGGTTTGCTAGGCTTCGGAATGTATACTGGTAATGATCCTCGCTCTATGGGATCAGGTATATATCTGGAGAATGTGGTGCCTGCTCCAAAACTTTGGGCCGCCTCCTCGTAAGGATCCTCAGATGGGAATTCTCCAAGATCGTGCCTCAGGTGATTTAAACAAGTGTATAGTATAGGAAAGGCCTAGGATCAGCTGCATGACTATGTGACCAGCAGAAGAAACAACTTTTATGAGTTATATATTTATATAAGCTCTTAATGCAATATACGTAATATATTATAATCACGTTATCAGTTATGAATGCTTCTAGCCCAACTTTACCTAATGCAACAAACTAGTGTCCCATAAAAAAACCCTTTTTATGAATGCAAATTAATGTTGAAAACGGTTATAGTCCTGCCAAAAACATTTGACCTGGTTCTTATAACCTTGGCTCTTGATACCATTCTGTAAACATCCCCCAAATTGGTCGCAGCGAAATAAGGGTCGGTGCTTGTTACTTCAATATTATAGCAAAGATTATATAAGAACGACACAAAAACAAGTCGTTTAAAATGACTACCATTGGATTTAATTGAAAGACTTAATAAAAACGCATATAGCTTTCCTTGTTTCATTGTTGAATATTTCAGAAAGTTGACACTACATTTCCCAAATTGATGCACCTAAAATTCTTTAAGCGGCAATCCAAATGTAACCCAATGATCCTTGGCATCCCATTGCCTATTGATTCCTGAAAAACATTGCTAGAAACAGGTCAACAATAATGTGTGAATTAATGGGTTGATAAAATCAGAATATGAGGACCGCAAGTACTTTTCCGTGATAATGCAACACATGCAAGGCATTTACAAAACTAGATTACATTTACAACTAAGTCATGCACTGAAGCTGCAAAATATTGGCTACTCAGCCCGTGATTGATGTTCTAACCGGAACATCCCAGATTCGAAATGCTATAACGTTCCTTCGGGTGATAGCTAGTCACCGAACGGGAGGTCGTTCCCGAATTAGATTATTAAATAACATTCGCGCCTTCACATAATGTAATTCCCAACTACATCTATGCAATTGACAGTTCATGATAATGGGCTTAACTTGGGTTATCGCTACTTAGGCAAACATGTAATCGATACTTGCGTCCAATTTATAAAACAAAGCATGTTTCCACCCCATAGTTATAATTCATTGAAAACGTAAAAATGTGGGGCTATGAAATCACCTTGGTTCTGATAATCCAAATATCGCAGATAAAGATCACGTTAAAAGGATCGAATGCAAACCTAAGTTATCATAGGTCCTCTGATAAGTACGAGTACTTGAATTATAATTTTATAGTTGTTAATGCGTACTATCGTTGGGCTGTCATAATTTAAGAGGACATTGACCATGGGTTACGAGGAGTATAGGGACACTTTAATTCGTAAATCCAACAAGCCATCCGATTAGGCCTTATATGAAACTCCATAGTAAATATAGTACTTGATAACCACATATATTCTATATAGCTCAATCACCAAACTAATGGTTTTGGTAAAATTACGTTTAATAAGTTAAAACGTTTATAATTTCTTGTTTTAGTAAAACTAGCATAACTTTTGCGTTTTTAAGCGATTGTAACGTTTCTTATGACCTATTTGCGTATTAGGACGATGTTATCATAATTTGACATTTTCAATATTTTGACCCTATGATTGGAACTGTTAAACTATTACTGTTCACATCAGACGTGACTTTTATTTAAATCGTATTTGTTGTCGTAAAACCCGTAAATGTCGTATTTTATTCGTTATAGCTCCGTTTTTAACGATTCTTTCGAGGACGTTCTCATTTTTGAAAGTTCTATAATTTTATGAGGTTTACAAAAATATAACTTTCTGTCATGAATAGTAACTTTTATAAAAATAGTTTTATAAAAGTATTAATTGTCGTAAACTCGCGAAATTCATAACTCGTTCGTTATTAATTGAAAAATTACGATTCTTATCATTTTGGAATCCTAAAATTATGTTTTATTTGTTAAAAATATTCAAACTTGCTTGGTTGATATAAATTTTATAAAATTTATATTATAACTCCGCTTTAATTAACGTATAAACTGTTTTTTTTTAACGTTACATTTTTTCGTTATTAATCCGTTTAACAAGTTTCTTACCTTTTCGGAATCGTCGTGAATTGTATTATCTTATAAAAATATAAAATCCTCTGTTTGAAATTCGAAAACCTACTGACCCTATATGATCTTTTATATAATTTATTTATATAATATGTTTTATATACTTTTCAAAACCTCACATTTACCACAAGTCTTTTATAATGTATATATATCATAATGTTATACATATAATATGTCATAAAGTTCATATTTGTCCAAGATCATCAAGATCACAAGTTATTAACTTTACATGAAATCATAAACTTTCTTAATTAACTTTTAATTACAAGTTTATATATGAACTTTTTATGCTTAAAAAATCCGAGATTGACAGACTTAGTTTATCCTTTATTTCATGATACTCCAACATCATTAAATGTGAAGAACGTGTAAAAAATCATAATCACAAGTAAAATTATATTTTTCATGTTCAAAGTATTTCCTATGGTGATTCACTATATAGCACTATTATATACATTAAAAACTCATAAACTAAAAGCAAAAAGGTTTAAAGTAGACTTATGGATGTATGATGAATGATGTGAAAACAAATGCTAAACCCGTGTTTAGTCCTTTAAAAACCCAAGGCTTACACCTTATGAAAACCCTTGTTTCGCGTACTAAAACCTAAGTCTTCTTTTCTTTTTCTTGATTATTACTTGAAATGCTTAGCCAAAATACTGGAAATACTTTGAATGTTTATAATGGATGTGATGAAGGGGTATAGGTTGAATAAAATTTTGTATGGATAGTTTAGAGGGGGAGGGTTGAGCCGTGGCTTTTATAAGAGAAAAAGGGAAGAGAAGTTTGATTTTTAGCTAAGGAAATACTTGTGTGTTTACTTATTAAAAAGGGTAAGTGTTATATATATATATATAAGGAACTTTAGTTAAAAGTGCAACGAAACTAACCAAAGAATTGAATAGTCCATGGGGGAGGGAAATAGGGGGGCGGCAAGATGAGGGGTAATCATGAAATGGGGGAAAAGATTGTGGTGTGTGTGCCGTGGTCAAGGGAACCAAGGGAGGGAAACAAGGGCTTTTAATGCCTTTGTTCCTTGGTTCCTTATAATGGGAATCATCCCATTAAACTAAGGACTTGTGTTCCTAGCTTATTTTTCTTTTCTATTATATGTTTACTTGCATTTTCATAAAGTAAATGTGTAAGTGAAACTTTTATATAAAAAGTAAAGTGTAGTTTATTTTTATAAAAGTATACTTGTAATGTCTTGGTTAATTTGTACATATACATTTATATAGGACATGTATATGTATGCTCATATGCATAAAGTTTTATAAACTTTGATCGTTGTATAAAAACGTAGGTATTTGTTGAAGCGTAGAATTATTTTTGTGGTTCCGGGTATGCCTAAACTTAATTTGTCGCGAAACGTATTTAACTTACGTAGCCAATAAAATAAATGAAAAAGGATCATAATTATTCTCAAAATAATTATTTAATACTTGATTGATGTAAAAGCTTAATTGATCGATGCCCGTTTACATTGAACGCTAATTTTTAGCTTACGCGATTTAGCTTAACATTTATGATTTAAAGTAAATGCGTACAATACAAAAGGTACATTGTGGATTTATCGATGTCGTCAATGACTTGAAAACACAGGGTGTTATAGTATGTGACTGATATTTTGATGAAATTTGGTTTTACTGATTTCAAGATAGCAAGCACACCAATGGAAACTCAAAAGCTTTTGCTCAAGGATGAAGATGGTAAAGAAGTAGATGTTCATTTATATAGATCAATGATTGGTTCATTGATGTATCTTACTTCTTCAAGACCAGATATTATGTTTGCAGTATGTACCTATGCAAGATACCAAGTCAACCCAAAGGTTTCACATCTTCATACTGTAAAAAGGATCTTTAGGTCCTTAAAAGGTCAACCAAAATTGGGTCTTTTGTAACCAAAATATTATCCTTTTGATTTGGTAGCATACACTGATAGTGATTATACTAGAGCAAGCTTAGATAGTAAGTTTACAACAGGAGGTTGTCAATTCCTTGGATGTAGATTGATTTCATGGCAGTACAAGAAGCAGACTGTGGTTGCTAATTCCACAACATAGGCTGAATATGTAGCTGCTTTAAGTTGATGTGGACAAGTGCTTTGGATTCAGAATCAATTACTTGATTATAGGTACAAATTATTGCATACCAAAATCTTTATTGATAATAACAGTACTATTTGCATAATTAAAAATCTTATTTTTCATTAAAAACAAAGCATATAAAGATTAGACATCACTTTATTTGGGATTACAATGAAAAGAAGTTGATTCACATGGTTAAAATCCATACAGATAAGAATGTTGCAGATCTACTTACAAAAGCTTTTGATGTAAGTAGGTTCCAATATTTGATTGCTAGTATTGGAATGCTAAATCCTTAAAATCTTTTATCTCTTTATGTTTTTGTAGAGTTTTGTATGAATTAGTACTGTTATTCATGTCATTAAAAGTTTTTGTTGTTAAGTATAATTAGTGCTGCTAGTTATACTTAATACTGCTAAGTTAATGCTGTTAGTTATACTTAATACTGCTGGTATAATTAACATTGTGAAAATTGTGAGAAAAAGAATTGAGAGAGTTGGTGAGAATAAAAACAGAAAGAGAGATGTGTAAAAACAGAAAGAGTGATTTGGTGAGTAAAAGAATTGAGAGAATTTGTGAGTTGAAAAACAGAAAGAGAGCTATGTGAAATAAAAAAACAGACAGAGTGATTTGGTGAGAAAAAGAATTGAGAGAAGTTGTGAGTTGAAAAACAGAAAGAGAGTTGAATATATTAAAAACAGAGAGTGTTTGGACTGGAATTGGAGTTAATGCTGGTAACTCAAAGTTAATGCTGCTAGGCATAACTTACTACTGCTGTTGAAAGTTAATGCTGCTAGGCATAACTTACTACTGCTGTTGAAAGTTAATGCTGCTAGGCATAAACTTACTACTGCTGTTGAAAGTTAATGCTGCTAGGCATAACTTACAACTGCTGGTGAACGTTAATGCTATTGAGGGTATTTTCATAAATACTTCGATTAAGGGTTTCATTCACTCATTTAATCGATTTCATTCAATCATATACTCTCTAATCACAAACCCTAACTCAATTTCATCATTCATCATCAAAACCCAACACAATGACGACCCTACAGTTTGTTGATACTCACAATTTGGTCGCATTTTTGTCTAAACCCGCTAAAAGTGAAGGGTTTGAGCAGATAGTGGATTTTCTAAATACAAACCCTATAAGGTATTGCATCAAATGATCAATCCCATTATCTATACTTCATACATTGAACAATTCTAGGCTACTATCAAGGTGAAAACTGTCAATGGGGAAGTACAGTTACAAGCCCTAGTGGATGGGAAGAAGATAATCGTTACTGAAGCATCGATGCGACTTTCAACTGAATGATGAGGAAGGTATGGATTGCTTGCCAAATGCTACCATTTTTTAAGAACTTACAAGGATGGGGTATGAAAAACTTTCACAAAAGCTTACATTCTATAAGGCATTCTTTTCTCCTCAATGGAAATTCCTTATTCATACCATTTTGCAATGCCTAAGTGCTAAGACTACTGCATGGAATGAATTTAGTAGCACTATGGCTTCTGTAATTATCTGTTTAGCTACAAACCGGAAGTTCAACTTTTCAAAATACATTTTTGAAAGTATGGTGAAGAACTTGGGGAATGTGTCTAGTAAATTCTTGATGTATCCAAGATTTGTACAAGTGTTTTTGGAGAAACAACTGGAAGGAATGTCAAATCATAAAAGGATTTATGTTACACCCTCTCACACTAAGAAGATTTTTGGAAACATGAGAAGGGTAGGGAAAGGCTTTTCTGGAAGAGAAACACCCTTATTTCCAACAATGTTGGTACAAGCTCAAAAGAATAGGTGAAGTTCACAATTCCTACTTGGTTCACATACACTCACCCACTATTATTACAACCATCAACTCTCATCCTCAAAAGAACAATACTAGAAAGCCATATGAGAACAGGACACTAAGGTTTACTCTGCCTAGTGGTCCTATAGACAATGTTGCAGATGAGGCTATCTATGAGGAGATGGATGACAGTTTGGAAAGGTCTGCTACTACTGCTAATAGCTTAGATGCAGAGCAAGATAGGGGTAACATCAATAAGACCCAATCCAAGGCAACACTTAATGAACCAAGTTCCTTAGGAACTAGTTCAGGTAGTGGTCCCAAGCGCCAAGAAACCATGGGAGATTCTATTGCTCAAACTGGGTTTGAGAATGTATCTAAAACTTCTAATGATTCACTGCTCGTAGGAGTTAACATGTAACACCCCCTTATTTGATATATAGTAGCATAAACTAATTTGGGGTATTACTTTATGAATCAACAGTCATAATCATAGATAACGACTCAAAATAGACATTTTGTAAAATTTAGTTATCATTCAATATTATTTCATAGTTATAAAAAAGGAGGTCCCAACATATATATGAAAACATAAAGTTTGAATGATAACAAGTTGGGACATCCTCAAGTCCAATGTCACTCCGTGTTATAGGTTGCTCAATTAACTGAGATAAACATGCTAAAAAGTTCAACACAAAGGTTGAGTGAAATTCATAGGTTTGTAATGAAATGGTTAAATACAAGTCATCATAAGTGGTAATAATTGTACAATTACAATTATCATGGAAAACAGTATTATTGCCCTAAGCTTATGACACCAACACGTTAACATGGAAATCACCTCAGTGACATTATTGAGGAACAAATGTCCTCTTGGAAAGGTAAGTTGCCAAAGTTACCCATTATTCTCAAAGATAGTGGTTTGATTAATCATGTACAGAGGAAAACACAAACAGGATTAGTAATCCCGATTGATTTATCCACAAATATTCGCCACATATCACAAACGTTTCCACTCGCAAGTGATTAATGGTTCATGATTAAATAATATTGGCAGTGAAGATAAACTTAGGCAATAATATATCAGGATAGCATACAGTTGGAAAATACTTGTATTCTTCGTTTATAGCATGTATCTCCCCCACGGAGTTTAGAAAACATGTAAAGGTAGGACTATGAGCTCACCTTAATAGGGTAGTTGATTGATTTGAAATTTAATTCAAATAGAAGTAAACAGCCTCGTCACGCAACCTGGGTAATATGTCAAGTCTTAGTTCGATTGTTTATATTTCAAAACTTTATTTCATAAAGTTTAACGTAAATATTAATTTGCTTCATTAACTTGTGAAATCATCGTATCACTGTTCGGGCTATCAAAATCAAGAGGTCATGTAGTAAACGTTTGAGGAGCTAGGACACTTTAAATTGTAAATCCAGCACTCAGTCAAAAAACGTCTAACCAATGTAATCCCTCACATGAAATTTCCTAGTATCGTGATACATATATAGTTTTAAATGATAGGATTTTATCTTTTTAAGTTTCTTCAAAAGCTAGTGGATGATAAATTATGTTAAATATATAACATAATTATTTTATAGTGTTTCGATCGATGAATGATAACGACAAATGTGTCGGGCTTTAATAAAATCGAGTCTTATAATATTTAATTATATTTTTATAATTAAATATAAAAATATTACATTTTATACCCTCGAGAATTCAAAAATGACAATATATACCGTTGGTATATATTAATTTACAAATTTAACCTTTTACTTTATATCTTTAAATATTTAAACCCTTAACCTTGAAATATGGCAAAATAGCCCCTTATAGTTTAACTTTAGAGTAATTACAATCTCAGCCCCTATAGTTTATAAGTTTCAAAATGTTACAATATATATACCCTTATGCATGATTCGTTTTGCAATTTAAGTCCAAAATCCATAATAATTGTATTTTAAATCTTAAAAGTATTTTGCAGCTTATAGCTTATTAAAACAAGCTAAAATAAGTAAGTTTTATGAGCTTGTAGCTTATGAAAAGATCTTATAGGCTTAAAAATCTAAAATGGACACGTTTGGTTTAGAAACAATAACCCGATGGGTTAGGGCTTTTAGGATTAGTTTTAATGATTATAGAAGTGATAAGTTAGCTTATTTTAATAGCTTATAAAATCAACTTATGGCTTTTAGCTTATTAGGGTTTATGAAAAGGGTTTTAGGGTTTTTAAAGGCGCGTTTGGTTTAGGAAAAACAAGCATGTTGCTTAGGGTTTAGGAGTTTTCAACATGGTTTGTTTGATCAAATGATTAAAACAAAGTATATACATGATCTTAAACATAACAAGAGCTTATTAAACGAGTAGAAAAGATTACTAGTACACAAAATGGATCAAAGATGGTGAAATGATTCAAAATGGGTGAGTATGATCTGAAATCTTTAGGAGATGAATCAAGGACCTATTTTCTTCTCTATGGCTTCTACTTAGCTTAATCTTCCTTACTTCTCTTCTAGGACATGGCTAGAGTATAGTTTTAAGGTAGTTTTGAGTTTGGATGGTGAATTAAGAATGTGTGCATGTATGCATGTATATATAGGGTAAAGGAAGAAGTGGTGGCCAAGTTGTGTGGAGTGGTGGCCAAGTTGAGTATAGTGGTGGCCAAGGGTTAGCCATGGTGACTAAGGAAAGCTAGGAACATAAATTAGCAAGGTGTTAGGAGGTAGAGAGGGTGCGGTTTACCAAGGGGGTGACGAGTAGGGTTTTCTTTAGGAACAAGGTGAAAGTTGATGACAAGGAGGTGAAAAGTAAATGAAGGAGGCTAGCAAGGTGGTGACATGGTGCTAGGCTAGGTGGTGTATCTTGGTGGAGGGTGGTTGCTTGGTTAGAACTTGGTTTGAACTAGTTTAATTGGTGTCGAGTTGTTTAGGGTTTTCGGGTTAGGGTTAGGATGAGCTAGGGTTAGAACTTAGTTAATAACTAGTTTAAATGTTGTGCATTGGAGTGTTGTAATCCATGCTATAAAGGTGGTATGAAATGCCTTAGAAATTAGAGGGAAAATGGCTGATTTGAATCTTGTGCTTAATTGACTTGTACCTAGAGATTTAAAGGAGTTGTACTAGGGTTTAGGAGGGAATTATATTCGGATATTATGCATTGGTAACTTGTACGCATGCCTCATAGGTTTGTACATTTGTTTTGTGTGTAAACATTACATATAGTTAGGGTTTTGTTATAAACGTTTAACGTTTAAAATCCATTTTGATATAAAGTTATGGAAAGTATGTTAAATAGATAACGTATGGATTTTAGAACATATTACTTGACATATTAGAATGTTTACTTGACATAAACGTTGATGGAATTGGTATTGGTGGTTGCGTGAGCACGTTTACTTTTGTAATACAAGTTACGTTACATTATGGATGGAATACAGAAAAAATCTTTCCATGAAAATGGTTGCATATAATTTAATAGATGGAAATTACACTAAGGAAAATTGCATCTAATTTAATAGATGGATAATTACATAGAGGAAAATTGTGGGTTGTAATAGTCTCCCAACCTTAAAGAAATCTCGTCCTGAGATTTAGTTGGATGTTTGAGTGATGTTTGAAAACAGATGTGGATACTTGGTACGAAATTGATCTTCGCATTCCCACATAAATTCTAGTCCTCTTTTAGAGTTCCATCTTACTTTGACTATAGGGATACTACTTTGTTTCAGTCGCTTGACTTCTCGATCCATAATCTCTATTGGTTCTTCCACAAAATTAAGTTTGTCATCAAGCCAAAGCTCTTTCATTCGAATGACCATGGATTCGTCAGATAGACATCTCTTTAAATTAGAAACGTGGAAAGTACTATGGACATTACTAAGTTCTTCAGGAAGCTCAAGTTTGTATGCCACTGGGCCGACCTACCAGGGGTTAAGCTTTCCTCGCTTTCTGAATCGGATGACACCTTTTCGAGGTGACACTTTTAACATGACATGATCTCCAACTTGGAATTCCAAAGACTTTCGCCATACATTGGCGTAACTCCTTTGTCGGTCTCTTACAGCTTGCAAGCGTTGTCGGATTTGTACTATCTTTTTAGTGGTTTCATGGATTATCTCTGGTCCCGTGAGTTGGACATCTCCAACTTTGGCCCAGCAGACATATGATCGACACTTTCGACCATAATGTACCTCAAACAGTGTTGTCTTAATACTGGCATGGTAACTGTTATTGTAAGAAAATTCTACCAGTGGTAAATGTCTCTCCCATCCTTTTCGAAAATCTATGACACAGGCTCGAAGCATGTCTTCGAGTGTTTAGATGGTTCTTTCACTTTGTCCATCAGTCTAGGGATGATATGCCGTACTCATGTCTAATTGAGTACCCAAAGCATTCTGCATTGATTGCTAGAATCTAGATGTGAAATGACTATCACGATCCGATATGATAGATATCGGCACTCCATGCCGTGAGACTATCTCCTTTATATACAACCTTGTAAGGGTTTCCATACTATCTGTTGCTTTGGTGGGGATGAAATGTGCTGATTTGGTAAGGCGGTCTACAATGACCCAAATTGTGTCATGTTCGCTTGATGTTTTGGGTAGTTTTGTAACGAAGTCCATCGTTATTCTTTCCCATTTCCATGTAGGAATCTTTGGTTGTATTAGTAAGCCAGATGGCTTCTAACATTCTGCTTTAACTCTAGAGCATGTTAAACACTTGCCAACATACTCAGCGATGATTGCCTTCATGTTAGGCCACCAATAGAGTTTCTTTAGATCCTGATACATCTTGTCAGAACCTGGGTGGATGGAATACTTTGATTTATGGGATTCATGCATGATTAAGTCCCTCAAATTACCAAAGAGTGGTAACCAACTTCGATTCTTGATACATCGGGTTCCATCAGGACGTACTTCAAATGCTTTGTCCATTCCTCGTAGGTTCTCAGCTTTGATGTTCTCTTCTTTGATTGCCTCGGTTTGGGCTTCGAGGATTTGTGATGGTAATTTTGGGTGAAGGGTCATGACTAATGCTCTAACTCCGGAGAGGTTTATTGCATTCCTTCTGGCTTAAGGAATCTGCTACAACATTTGCCTTTCCAGGATGATAACGAATCTCACAATCATAATCTGTAAGTAATTCTAGCCAATGACGTTGTCTCATGTTCAACTCTTTCTGATCAAGGATATGCTAAAGACTTTTATGATCAGTGAACATAGTACACTTTGTGCCATACAGATAGTGTCTCTAAATTTTAAGAGCGAACACAACACACCCTAAGTCGCGCGTCGTGTATGGTAAGTTCTCTTCTTGAGGCTTAAGTAGTCGTGGATGCATATGCAATAACTTATTCTCTTGCATTAACACAGCCCCCAAACCATGATGTGATGCATCCCCCCCAAACAGTAAAGATCAAAGTCACGTTTTCCCTTCTGGTAATGCTAAGATCGGATCTTCACAGATTTTTATTTTAGTCGTTGAAAGTTTTGACACTTTGGTGTTTTCTCCCCAGATATACTTTTCCTTGTTTTTCCTGGTTCTTCAGTCAAAGCATTGCAATCTTCGAAAAACCTTCGATAAATCTTCGATAGTAGCCGGCGAGTCCTAATAATTTATGTACTTCTGTGGGTGTGGTTGGAGATGCCCAATCCTTGACTGCTTCAATCTTGGTGGGGTCAACGTGAATTCCTTGGCTGTCAATCACGTGCTCGTGAAATTACACGATACTAATCCAGAAATCACATTTGGAAAACTTGGCATATAATTTCTCCTTTTTGAGTAATTCCAAGATTATTCTCAGGTGATTTGTGTGTTCTTCTTTGTTATGGGAGTAGATAAGAATATCATCGATGAATACTATCATAAATTTATCCAAGTATGGTTTAAATACACGGTTCATGAGGTCCATGAACATAGCAGGCGCGTTAGTTAAACCAAATGGCATCACTTGGAAGTCGTAGTGTTTGTACCGCATTCTGAAAGCAGTCTTGGGAGTATCTTTATCCCTGACTCTCAGTTGGTGATAGCCTAATCTTAAGTCAATATTTGAGTAAGTACTCGGACCTTGAAGTTGGTCGAATAAATCATCGATCCTGGGTAATGGGTAACGATTCTTTACAGTGAGTTTATTCAGCTCCCGATAATCGATACACATTCTGAAAGATCCATCTTTCTTTTTAACAAATAAGACAGGAGCTCCCCAGGGCGAAGTACTTGGTGGGATAAAACCTCGGTCTGCTAACTCTTATAGTTGATTAGATAATTCCTGCATTTTTGAAGGAGCTAATCTATAAGGTACTCGGGCTACTGGTGCCGCTCCTGGAATTAAATCTATTTGAAATTCTACTTGGCGAACTGGAGGAAGGCAGGGTAGATCTTCAGGAAAAACTTCCAGAAATTCTCTGACTACCGGTATATCTTCTAGTCGTTTTTCGTCTGACTTCTTCTCCATTATTTGGGCTATGAAAACTTGATATCCCATGGATATATATCTTTCGGTTTTAATACAGGAGATGAGGTTTAGTCAGGTTTTACTTTGATCACCTCGTATGATCAAAGTTTCACCGTTGATGGGGATATGGACGACTTTCTCGTCACAAATAATTCTAGCATGATACTTGGATAACCAATCCATACCAATGACGACGTCGAAACTACCGAGTTTAATCGGCATAAGATCAATTTTGAAAGGCTGGTTTAGGAAAATCAGAGTGCAACCCTGGATAATGGTATTAGTGCCTACTAGGTTTCCATAGTCCATTTCAATGTCATAGGTATTATCTAGTGTAATTGGTGGGATATTAAGCATATAAGCAAGAGATATGGATGCGAAACTTTTATCAGATCCTGAATCAAATAATAATCTAGCTAGATGTTGGTTTAGAAGAAACATACCCGTGACTACGTTCGGGTCTTGGTGAGGGTTCTTGTCCCTCAGCAAGTATGCTCTTCCATGGGCATTGTTGTTTGCTCTTGAGCACTGACTTTTGTAGTGCCCTTTCTCTCCGCAAGCATGACAAGTTACGGATACTGGTTGTAGGTTACTTCCAGTAGCTGGCCCTTTCTTTCTGTAGTTCCTGGTTAGATGACCCACCTTGTTGCAAGTCTGACACTTGATAGTGCAAGGTCTTGTGTGATGCAGGGTGCATTTCTTACACAGGGGAAGGCTTTCAGTATACCTACTATTTTTAATTGGGGTGACAGCATAAGCCATGACGGTTTCTTGCCTTTTATTCTGTTGTTGTTGGTGATCATTATTGTGGTTGTTATTGTTGTTACGGTTATTCTGGTAGTTGTTGTTGTTGGTGAAGGTTCTTCTATCATCAAACTTTCGTTTGTGATCATTGGTTCCTGGCACAAAATTGTGCTTTGTTACTTGATCCATTAACCTCTGGGTTATGGTAATAGCTTCCTCCAAAGTTTGAGGATTTGAAGCGGTAACATTTCCTTCAATACTTCTGGGTAATCCCCCGATGAAGACTTCTATGAGTTTCTCAGAATTTGGCACCATAGTTGGGCATAAAACTGCCAAATCCTGGAATCTTCTAATGTAAGTCTTGAGATCATTCCCTTTTATAGTCAGATTGTAAAATTCATCTTCCATTTTCTTAATCTTAGTTCGGGGACAATACTTCTTTATTAAGAGCTGCTTAAATTCGGACCAGGTGATCTTGTAAGCTTCCTCTATTCCAATAGGCTAGGCGAATGAATTCCACCAGGATAAAGCTTCCTCGGTTAGAGTACCAGTAGCAAATTTCACTTTGCGGTCCTCGGTACAGTTGTTACCAGAAAATACCGATTTAGTTCATTCAAACCAGCGGATGAGGCCAACAGCGCCTTCCGTTCCTTTAAAATTGAAAGGTTGGCAGTTCATAAACTCTTTATAGCTACATTTTCTTGCTACATGAGTTTCTCTTTGTCGGGTGTTCCTATTGGTATTGTCAGTATTTTCCGTGGTAGCAGCTTGTGCTTCCAGAGTTGTGGCAACACTATCAGCAACTAGTTTCCTAATGGCAGCCTGAGACATGGTTGGTGCTGTAGATGTTGGTGTCCTCTTGGGAGCCATTCTATCAACATTTACAAGACAACACATAATAAGAATATATATATCATGTATGGCTTCTTATTTGGTGAAAGTTCTAACAAAGAAATACACATTCTTTGATATTACATTGCAGGATATAACGATTTCTTTTTTGGATTGGCCACTCTAACAAGCATCTAACTCACTAGGTTTCTAGAGGACTGGTTCACTTTCTAGTGGTTTCATACCGCGACCACTTAGATAACTCATCAAAGGATAGTCTGGTGGTGGTGTAGGTGAAATCATATGTTCAATATCTTGATCATTAATCATATCCATGATATATAGGTACAAAGGTTTGAGAAAAACCAAATGGTAAGAGAGCCAAGTAACCTCTATACATAAAGATCGATACATCACATATACGGAATATAGTAAAAACAGACATGATATACATAAACGGTATCATAAAACAACGAGGTATAAATGGAATCTACCACTGTATTAAGTCATAACAACTTGCTGACAATATTTTAACAAATAGTCTAAATTGACATGACATTATTTATGCCACACATCCAGTGGTTGGATTCTAACAAAAGTTGTAAATGATAAGGATCTAGTCTAGTAGTCTTGTGGTCCTCCATTGTGGTTCTTGAGCTCATGGATCTTGTATCAAGAACCAAAGCTGGTTACCACTCTTTGGAAAATTTGAGGACTTAATCATGCATGAATCCCATAAATCAAAGTATTCCATCCACCCAGGTTCTGACAAGAGTATCTATCTAAAGAAACTCTATATCGGTGGCCTAACATGAAGGCAATCATCGCTGAGTATATTGGCAAATGTTTAACATGCTCTAGAGTTAAAGCAGAATGTCAGAAGCTATCCAACTTACTGATACAACTAGAGATTCCTACATGGAAATGGGAAAGAATAACGATGGACTTCGTTACAAAACTACCCAAAACATCAAGTGGACATGTCACAATTTGGGTCATTGTAGACTGCTTTACCAAATCAGCACATTTCATCCCTACCAGAGAGACAGATAGTATGGAAACCCTTACAAGGTTGTATATAAAGGAAATAGTTTCACGGCATGGAGTGCCGATATCCATCATATCGAATCGTGATGGTCATTTTACATCCAGATTTTGGCAGTCAATGCAGAGTGTTTTGGGTACTCAATTAGACATGAGTACGGCATATCATCCCGAAATCGATGGAAAAAGTAAAAGAACCATCCAAACACTCGAAGACATGCTTCGAGCCTGTGTTATAGATTTTGGAAAAGGATGGGAGAGACACTTACCATTGGTAGAATTTTCTTACAATAATAGTTACCATGCCAGAATCAGGCAAGCACATTTGGGCACAATATTGTGTCGAAAGTGCGATCTACCGTCTGCTGGCAAGTATGGAGATGTCCAACTCACGGGACCATAGATAATCCATGAAACCACCAAAAAGATAGTACAAATCCGACAACGCTTGCAAGCTGCAAGAGACCGGCAAAGGAGTTATGCCAATATAAGGCGAAAGCCTTTGGAATTTCAAGTTGGAGACCGTGTTATGTTAAAAGTGTCACCTCGAAAAGGTGTCATTCGATTCAGAAAACGAGGAAAGCTTAACCCCCTGTACATTGGACTATTTAAGATCCTTAAAAGGGTCGGCCTAGTGGCATACAAACTTGAGCTTCCTGAAGAACTCAGTAATGTCCACAATACTTTCCACGTTTCTAATATAAAGAAATGCCTATCTGACAAATCCCTCATCATTCTAATGAAAGAGCTTCTGCTTGATGACAAACTCAACTTTGTGGAAGAACCTGTGGCAATCATGGATCGAGAAGTCAAGCAACTAAGACAAAGTCGCACCCCTATAGTCAAAGTAAGATGGGACTCTAAAAGAGGACCAAAATTTACGTGGGAACGCAAAGATCAAATTCGTGCCAAGTATCCACATCTATTTTCAAAAATCACTCCAACATCCAACTAAATCTCGGGACGAGATTTCTTTAAGGTTGGGAGACTATAACAACCCGCAATTCTCCTCTATGTAATTATCCATCTATTAAATTAGATGCAATTTTCCTTAGTGTAATTTCCATCTATTAAATTAGATGCAACGAGTTTCATGGAAAGATTTTTCCATCCATAATGTAACGTAACTTATATTACCAAAGTAAACGAGCTCACGCAACCTACCAATGCAAATTTCATCAACGTTTATGTCAAATAAACGTTATAATATGTCAAGCAATATGTTTTAATCACCATTTTACCATACGTTATCTATTTAACGTACTTTCCATAACGTTATTATCAAAACGGACTTTAAACGTTAATGTTTATATATAAAACCATAACTATAAGTAATGTTTACATATAAAACAAATGTATAAGATACTAAGGCATGTGTACAAGTTATCAATACATGAAATTCAAATTTCTTTTCCCTCCAAAACTAATGTACAACTCCTTAAAGCTCATTGTACAACCCGATAATGCATATCATTCAAATTTAACCATTTCCCTCCAAAATCTTAAGGCATTTCATACCACCTTTCTAGTACATGTTACAAGTCTCCTAAGCATCACATTTAAACATTCTTTCCCTCCATTTCAGCCCTACTCATCCTAAAAACTAAAACCCTAACCCGAAAACCTTAATGAATTTGTCACCCCCTAACTAGCTCGAACCAAGTTTAAACCAAGCAACCACCCTTCTCCATGACACACCACCTTGCTTACTACCTTGCTAAGCACCTCCATCACCACCTTGTCACCACCCTAGCACATTTGTCACACCCTTGCTCACCAAGTAAAACCTTCTTGTCACCCCCCATTTGATAACCGAACCCTTCACCACAACCTTACACCTTGCTATGCTAGTCCTAGCCTCTAATACTCACCCTAGCTATCCCTTGGCCACCACTCCACTCTACTTGGCCACCACTCTACTTAACTTGGCATCTACTCTAAGGTTTTGACCTTATATATAGCCGAAACACACACACTTTCAAACTCACCATTTAAGCTTCATGCAACCTTAAAACTATGTTCTAGTTCGAGCCAAGGAAGGAAAGGAAAGGGTTTAAGTCAAGAAAGAAGCCAAGGATTAAGAAAGATAGGTTCTTGAATTCATCTCTAAGTTTTCGAATCATAATAAGCAATTTCGACCCATTTAAGCTTTTGTAAGTCTTCGATCTGTTTTATAAATTCCTAATATGTTATAGATCTTTAATAAGCTCTTATAGATCATATATAAGCTACTTGTTTAAGTTCTTGAACCACAAATTCATTTGTTTGGTTTTCCTAAACCAAACCATGCCCTAAACGCACCCTTAAAAACCCTAAAGCCATTTTTCAAAACCCTAATAAGCTAAAAGCTATATAGGGTTTCGAAAAATGGCTTTTAGGGTTATTTAGGGCACTGTTTGGTTTAGGAAAACGAAACAAATTGTTTTATGGTTCAAGGCTTATACAAGCAGCTTATACATGATCTAATAGAGCTTATTAAGGACCTAAAACAAGACAAGAGCTTATAGAACAAGGTGAAGACTTACTAGGGCTAGAAATGGGTCGAAATGGGTTGAAATGTAACCCGAAACTTAGGAGACGAATTCAAGAACTCTTCTTTTCTTATCCCTTGGTTCCAAAATAGCTTAAAGATCTTTCCTTCTCTTCTAGGGCTTGGCTAGATCATCATTTGGAGGTAGTTTTGAGTTTGGATGGTGAATTATAAAAGTGTGCATGTATGCGTGTATATATATATAGGGCAAAACTTGGAGTGGTGGCCAAGTAGAGTGGAGTGGTGGCCAAGGGATAACTAGGGTGAGTATGGAGGGCTAGGAGTAGCTTTGAAAGGTGTTAGAGGGTGAGAATGGTTTGAATTACCATGGTGGTGACAAGTAGGGTTTTACTTGGTGAGCAAGGGTGTGACAAGGTGCTAGGGTGCTAAGGTGGTGACAAAGAGGTGATGGAGGTGCTTAGCAAGGTAGTAGGCAAGGTGGTGCATCATGGAGAAGGGTGGTTGCTTGGTTAGAACTTAGTTAAAACTAGTTTAGGGGGTTACATGTCATTAGGGTTTTTGAGTTAGGGTTTATGGTTTTAGACGAGTTGGTGTAATGAAATGGAGGGAAAACATAGTTTAAATATTGTGCTTTGGAAGCTTGTAACTTGTGCTTAAGTGGTTGTATGAAATCTTTATGAAAATTGGAGGGAAAATGGCTCATTTGAATCTTGTGCTTAATCGGTTTATACTTTGTGCTTTAAAGTGTTATACTAGGGTTTAGGAGGAAATTATATTCGAATTTGGTGCATTAGTAACTTATACACATGCTTTACAAGCTTGTACATTTGTTTTGTATGGAAAACTTATACGTAATCAGGGTTTTGATATAAACGTTAACGTTTAAAGTCCGTTTTGTATTAAATGTTATGAAAGGTATGTCAAATAGATAACGTATGGTAAAATGGTGATTAAAACATATTGCTTGACATATTATAATGTTTACTTGACATAAATGTTGATGGAATTGGCATTAGTAGGTTGCGTGAGCTCGTTTACTTTGGTAATGTAAGTTACGTTACATTATGGATGGAAAAATCTTTCCATGAAAATGGTTGCATCTAATTTAATAGATGGAAATTACACTGAGGAAAATTACATCTAATTTAATAGATGGATAATTACATAGAAGAAAATTATGGGTTGTTATAGTCTCCCAATCTTAAAGAAATCTTGTCCCGAGATTTAGTTGGATGTTGGAGTAATGTTTGAAAATAGATGTGGATACTTGGCACGAATTTGATCTTCACGTTCCCACGTAAATTCTGGTCCTCTTTTAGAGTTCCATCTTACTTTGACTATAGGGATGCGACTTTGTCTTAGTTGCTTGACTTCTCGATCCATGATTTCCACTGGTTCTTCCACAAAGTTGAGTTTGTCATCGAGCCGAAGCTCTTTCATTGGAATGACGAGGGATTCGTCAGATAGGCATTTCTTTAAATTAGAAACGTAGAAGGTACTGTGGACATTACTGAGTTCTTCAGGAAGCTCAAGTGTGTATGCTACTGGGCCGACCCTTTTAAGGATCTTAAATGGTCCAATGTACCGGGGGTAAGCTTTCCTCGCTTTCCAAATCGGATGACACCTTTTTGAGGTGACACTTTTAACATAACACGATCTCCAACTTGGAATTCCAAAGGCTTTCGCCTTACATTGGCATAACTCCTTTGCTGATCTCTTGCAGCTTGCAAGCGTTGTCGGATTTGAACTATCTTTTCGGTGGTTTTCATGATTAACTCTGTCCCGTGATTACTACAATCTCCAACTTCGGCCCAGCAGACAGGTGATCGACACTTTCTACCATAAAGTGCCTCAAATGGTGCTACCTTAATACTGGCATGGTAATTGTTATTGTAAGAAAATTCTACCAGTGGTAAGTGTCTCTCCCATCCTTTTCCAAAATCTATGACACAGGCTCAAAGCATGTCTTCGAGTGTTTGGATGGTTCTTTCACTTTGTCCATCAGTCTCGGGATGATATGTTGTACTCATGTCTAATTGAGTACCCAAAGCATTCTACATTGACTGCCAAAATCTAGATGTGAAAGGATTGTCACGATCCGATATGATGGATATCAGCACTCCATGCCGTGAGACTATCTCCTTTATATACAACATTGTAAGGGTTTCTATACTATCTGTTGCTTTGGTGGGGATGAAATGTGCTGATTTGGTAAGGCGGTCTACAATGACCCAAATTGTGTCATGTCCGCTTGATGTTTTGGGTAGTTTTGTAACGAATTCCATCGTTATTCTTTCCCATTTCCATGTAGGAATCTCTGGTTGTATCAGTAAGCCGGATGGCTTCTGAACTCGCTTTAAAACTCTAGAGCATGTTAAACACTGCCAGCATATTCAGCGATGATCACCTTCATGTTAGGCCACCAATAGAGTTTCTTTAGATCCTGATACATCTTGTCAGAACCTGGGTGGATGGAATCACTTGATTTTTTTATGGACTGCATGCATGATCAAGTCCCCAAATTCCAAAGATTGTTTAAACCCAACTTCGATTCTTGATACATACGAGTCCTTCAGGACTACTGCAAATGCTATTGTCCATTCCCTCGTCAGGTTTCTCAGTTTGATGTTTCTCTTCTTGATCGCGATCGTTTAGGCTTCTAGGATTTATGATGGTAATTTTAAGTGAAGGGTTATGACTAATGCTCTAACTCGAAGTGGTTTGATTCGTTCCTTCCGGCTTAAGGCATCTGCTACAACATTTGCCTTTCTAGGATGGTAACGAATCTTACAATCATAATCTGCAAGCAATTCTAGCTTATAGTAATAAGCTATAAGCTGCAAAATTGATTTTGAGATAAAAAATACAAAGATTATGGAATTTGGACTAAAAACGTAAAACAATTCATGCATAAGGGTATATATTGTAACATTTAAAACTTATAAACTTTTTGGGCCAAAAATGTAATTATCTTAAAGTTAAACTTCAGGGGTTTGTTTTGCCATACTTGAAAGTTAAGGGTTAAATGTTTTAAAATCATATATAAAGGGATTAAATTGCAAACTAATATATATACCAAGGGTATATATTGTTATTTTTGAATTCTTAAATGTATAAAATGTAATATTTTTATACAAAAAAAAAAAAAAAAAAAAAAAAAAAAAAAAAAAAAATAAAAAAAAAAAAAAAATACATATAAAAATATATTTAAATATTATAAAACCTCGATTTTATTAAAAGCCCGACACATTTGTCGATTTTATCGTTCGATCGAAACACTACTCGTAAATAATAATGTTATATATATATAACATAATTTTATCTCTGCAAAGCTTTTTTTGAAGAAACCTTTAAAAAGAAAAAATCTTATCATTTAATCTATAACGTATCACGTTACTAGGGAATTTCATGGAGGGGATTTTATTTGGTAGAGCATTTGACGAGTTGCTGGATTACGATTTATAGTGTCCTATGCTCCTCTAAACGTTTACTACATGACCTCTATATTATGATAGCCCTAACATTGATGTAACACACCCCAAAAATCAGGACAACGCAAGCGAATTGTAACATTGGGGTTGCTACTTCAGGGCACAAACCCAAGTCACGGAAACGACGGACCTTAAAATGGACGTTTTAAATAAAGTCATATTCTATTTAATAAAAGATCAGAGTTGCAACAGGTTTCATTTATAATGTATTAGAAAACATTGTCAAAACGTTTGTCGAATGGTATACAAGTTATTAAGCCTTCAAAAATATATATCCGCGCGACTCGAATGCTCCCAATGCTCCACTAGCAAAATAGTAACCTGAAAATACATGCTAAAACGTCAACAATAATGTTGGTGAATTCATAGGTTTAAGTAAAAAGCAGTATTGAAATAATTTAAGAAATATTTCAGAAGAAAAGTAGCGTTACAACATTTAAAAGTGTTATTTCCGAAATCCATCCGAAATCCAAGTAGTGATTTAATAAATCTAGAAATGTTCAGTAGTGGACCACAAGATCGAAGTATTGGGACTAAGTATACAGTATTCCGAATTCCAAACAAGTAATGTAGACAAGAGAAACACATTCATCAAGTCTAAGTATATATTATTGCACTAAGCTCATGACACCGAAGCCTTAACGTACTTCAATCAATAGATTGGAATGCCCCACAAAAGTAATATAGGATGCTTGCCAACACCCGGACACCTCTAAATGTTAAATGCACCTGATCAAACTAGTGACCCAAGGAAAGGTGGGGATTGTCAGTCCCGATAGATCTATCCATAACACTAGCGCTCACTATAATAGCAATTGACGGTTCATGATAAGTAGGGACTTCACGGCAATAAGGTAACTTATTCATTAATAATCAAGGCACAAGAAATCTGGATAGCATACACTTTGAAAAACACTTGTGTCCAATAGTAAAACAATCATGTCTAAAATTAACGGTTTAAATATAGGTATTCACGATCTCAAATCATGTAGTAAACAAATCAAGCTTCAGTAAAAATAATCATGTAACGCTTACGTAGTAGAAATCAATAAGTTCACTTTGTAAAACGAGCATGTATTTCCCTCGCGGGTTTATAAAACATTGAAAAGATTGAAATGCGAGACTATGAACTCACCTTGATGATGAAGAACGATTGACAGAAGTGCACATTTTAAGCACAACACAAACGGAAAATGGAACAGCTCGACCGGGAAGTTACGGTTCACTTATCGGTTAAATCCCACTAGTAGAATGATGGTCACACGACACGTTTGATAAGGAGTTGGATTCAGTTGTAAGGGTTTGGGTAATTGTTTTAATAAAATAAAATCGTAAAGCAAGAAACGCAGAGTTTTCATATATTCCGTATAATATTACTCAAATAACTGAAAAATAAACAATTATATATTTCATACGGTGAATTATATAATAAAGACAAACAAACAAAAGAATAAATCACAACATATAATACTTTACAAGTATTATTTATGAAATGTGAGAAAATAATCGTAACAATATAATTCGACACGTTTTCGAAATTCGCTTTACTAAATAAATAAAACGTTCTTGCATAAAAGTAAACACACGTTTTAAAGTTATGAAATAAGTAAACGATGTTTCTAAAGTTTTTATAAAAACTATGACTTTATTTTCTAGTTGCGAATTGATAAAATAATATTTTATAATTTAATATTTCGTTTCCTCGACGGGTTTTAGTTAAAACGTTGTCTCATTCGTAAAAGTACATTTTTCGTTTATTTACGAAGTATTTGTATTATTTCTAATAAAAATCTTAAAACTATATAACTTTGTTCGTTTATCGGGTTTTTAATATAAGAAAAGGTTTAAATGAAAATACTAAGTATATAAGTTTTTTAGAAATTTCGGCATGACCTATTCGTTTATACAACGTTTCCCATCTTTACAAATCTCAACGTTTTCCCACTTTAATCAAAACTATGTAGCAAAGTACCCGCGTGTTTCAATATGTATCTAAACTAGATCAATAAATAGTAAAATAAATAAAACCAAACACTCATTTAGACCACGTTTTTACATCGGAAAATCAATCAATAATCGAAAATGATTTATAATAATTAAATTAGCAAATGGGGAATCACCACCACAAGCCCGACACCACCATGGTGCGGCTGTGGTGGTCACAGTGGTTCGGCCGCCACCACAGTGGTGGTTTTAGGCGGCTAACCACCCCGAGACGCCACATGGGGTTGCGCCATCACAGCCCGACACCACAAGGTGCGGCTGTGGTGGCTGTAGCGTCGCCCGACCCCACCACTCGGAGGTTTTTGGGAGGTTTTATAAGCTTCACCGCGGCGGTGGTGGCCAATCCGCCACCCATAGCCCGCCACGGCGGCGGCAACGGCTGGAAAAGCCGCCGCTGCTGTGGTGGTCGCGGCGTAACAGCCATGCGACGCGGCTGTGGTGCGTAGGAGAGGCGGGGGAGGACTGGAGTAGGATGGAGATGGAGGTGGTGGCATCGTTGTGGGTGGCGACGGCTGTGGTAGCTGGTGGGGGGGGGGAAATGGCGCGTGGCGATGGTGTAGCAGCGGCTGTTGCCGGAGAAGGGGGGGAAGAAAAAAAACGCGAGTGAGGGCGAGTGAGGTAGTGGGTTGGGTAGATCGGAAGAAGAGGAGTACATTGGGTGTTCGCCGGAAAAATCCGCCGGAAAACTTTTCCGGCGGCGGTGACGGCGGCCGGCGGTGGGCTGGTGGTGGCCGGATATTTGGAGGGGAGGGAGAGAATTATATGTGTGTGTGTATATTAGAGATGGAAATGAAATTTTTTGTAATAAAAATGTTATTTATATTAAAACTTTTAAATGAATTATAAAGTGTATAATAGTTGAGGGTTAAAAGTGTATCTTTTTATTATACTTTTGATAAAATGCGGTTCGAGACTTGTTTGGGCGACTTAACTAATGATTCAACGCGCGAAACTTGCGCCATTGTTTTTCGAATCATTTTTCTGATAAAAATGAGTATTTACACGACTTTGTTTCATAATTGTTTCATAACATTTATTTAAAATGTTTGTTATTCATTTATATATATTTTTTTTTCGATAAACTTTATCCGTAAAAAGAATTTTAACTTCAATAATTGCGTTTTTAACAAACGTTTTCGATTAACAATATAATTAATTTATTAAATATTTTTATTTAATAAATTTTGATAATTAAATAAAAATTTAATTATTTTGGGTCGGCACGCGTTGTGCTCAAAATTTTTGCGAGGACATTTCAGTCACCTTCTGACTGTTTTCGGATCTCGGTCAAAACTAAAAAGTTGTTCGAAATATCGTTTTACATCAAATTGCTTTAGAGTCCGAGTTGTGAAAACGTGATTTAGTGGGTCGTTTTTGATAAGTCAGCTTAAAATAAATTTTATAAACAACAAACGTGTAATAATAAATATGATTTATTATTTATAATATGTTCCGAAAATTGCCGGTTGTTACAAGTGATACGATATTTTCACAAACCAAAATCATTTACGTTAAACTTTATGAAATAAAGTTTTGAAACAATCAAACTAAGACTTGACATATTACCCCCAAGACCCAGGTTGTGTGACGAGGCTGTTTACTCCCATTTGAATTAAATTTCAAATCAATCAACTACCTAATCAAGGTGAGTTCATACTCCCACCTTTACATGTTTTCTAAATCCCGTGAGGAGATACATGCTATAACCATGAATACAGGTATTTTCAACTGTATGCTATCCTGATATATTATTGCCTAAGTACCTCTATTTGCCATAAGGCCTCACTATCATGAACCGTTAATTACTTGTAACCGAACATAATGGTTGAGTAAGTGCGAATGCCGTGAATAGATCTATTGGTACTGAACTTCCCCATCCAGGTTTTGGTACATACATGGCCAGCGGACGCATTTCATTTGAGGAACTTCGGGTGTCTGGCAAAGCACCCGCTTGGGGCAACAATTTATTAATATCATTTACTTAAGGCTTCGATGTCATGAGCTTAGTGCAATAATATAATATTGTTTACCATGATAATTGTATTTGTTGCAATTATTACTATTACATTGACTTGTATTCAACTATTACATTTCAAACCTGTGAATTTCACTCAACCGTTGTGTTGACCCTTTTAGCATGTTTATCTCAGGTAATTGAGCAATCTATGGCACGGAGTGGCATTGGACTTGAGGACTTCAAAATATGTTATCATTCAACTTTTATGTTTTCATATGTATTTTGGGACCTCTTTTGTAAAACTCTGAAATAATATTGAATGATAAATAAATTTTCCAAAACGTCTCTTTTGAGTCGTTTTCTATGATTATGACTGGTGATTCATGAAGTAATACCCCAAATACAGTAAAGGATAATAAAATTGATCTTCTTGTTCAACAATATGAACAATTTACTATCCTTGAAGAAGAATCTATTGAGTTAGCGGTTTGCTACTTTAACCACTATTATTACTAGTCTTAAAGCTCTTGATGAAGGTTTCTAGCAAGAACTATGTTAGGAAGTTTCTTAGGGCTCTACATCCTAAATGGAGAGCAAAGGTCATGGCAGAATGAAGAATACCGCCAAAATTTATCATCACTAGCTCTAGACTAGCTTATCGACAATCTAAAAGTACATGAAGTAGTCATGGAAAAGGATTTCAAAATTTATAGAGGCCAAAAGGAAAGAGTTAAGTCCATTGCCTTGAAAGCTAAAAAGAGTCTAGTGATGATGAAACTTTGACATCCGGAAGCGATGACGAAGAATATGCTATGGCCGTAAGGAACTTTAAAAAGTTCTTTAGAAGAAAGGGTAAATTTGTTAGGCAACCAAGAGAAGAAAAATTTTATTTAAAGTCCCATCAACCAATAATCTTTAATGGGATTGCCGTCGTGGCACCTTGTCATTTTCTGGGGTTGGGTGAATAGTGGGGTGTGAGTGGGTTTTGTCGGGTTGCAGAGAGGAATGAAAGAGACAGGTGAATAGTATTTGGGGATTGGCAGGAAATGATTTAAAGGTTTATTTGGGGTAAAGGGTTAACGGGGTTAAGGGTGAGGACTAACCGTGTAATCGATTAGGGACTAACTGTGTTAGTCCCTAAGGACTAACGTTGAAAAGGTTGTAGGATAAATGGGCTAACAGGGTTATGAGCTATTAAAGTGGTTTGGGCTTTATGATTTGGTTTGGGCCAGATTTTACTAATTGGATTTTTGGGCTTATTTAATATAAAAGGCTTGTTCAGATGGCATAATGGGCTGACTTGGCTCATTAACTTGGGTACGGGTTGGCCCAATTAAGATGCACACGTCTTTGGCTTTGACTTTTTACGCTCTTTCCATTCCCGTGCTCGGTTTTGTTCGTTTTGGCTTTGTTTTTGTCCTTTAGTGAATATCCATTACCTGCACATCATAAATCACAAAACAAACATATATTTGGCAATTTTACGTCCGTTTTTGGTCATTTAAGCTCGTTTTATTAGGTCAAAGGTATGTGTAATTAAGCACATACCATCATCTAAAGAATTAGTTAGAAACTTACCAAAGCTAAGGTATGATAAAATTTTTTGTGATGCTTGTAAAATTGGGAAGCAAGGTCATGCAAGTCATAAAGCTAAAAATATAGTTTCTACTAAAAGATGCTTAGAATTATTACATATAGACTTATTTGTTCCATTGGTAATTAAAAGCTATAGAGGTAATTTATACACCTTAGTAGTAGTAGATGACTATTCTAGGTATACATGGACTAGATTTCTAAAGACTAAAAATGAAGCCTTTGAGAAATTTGAAATATTAAGTAGGAAAATTCAAAACCAAATAGGTAGTTCTATAATAGCTATTAGAACGGATCATGATCGGGAATTTGATAATGAAGTACAATTCGAAGCTTATTGTGATGCACAAGGCATTACGTCTAACTTCTCGGCTCTACGTACTCCACAATCAAATAGGGTAGTAGAAAGAAAGAATAGGACTTTACAAGAGATGTATAGGACTATGCTTATTGAACAATCCATTCCATAAAAGTTTTGGTGTAATGCCGTTGATACGTCAACTTATATACTAAATAGAACATTAATTCGACCAATACTAAGAAAAACTCCTTATGAAATATTTAGAGGTAGGAAACCCTCTTTAGAATATTTCAAAGTATTTGGAAGCAAGTGTTTCATTTTGAATACTAAAGACTACCTAACCAAGTTTGACCCAAAGTCATACGAAGGTGTTTTTCTAGGGTATTCTTGAAATAGTAAAGCTTATGTAGTATTAAATAAACATACAATGAAAGTCGAAGAATCACTTAACGTGACATTCGATGAAAGTCCTCCTCCTACCAAATTATCACCATTGGTTGATGATGATGTTGGTGAAGAAGAAGCCATTAAAAAGAATACCAAATAGTAAATACTAATAATGAAGAAGATGAGTCGATAGAAGTTGACGAAATTGTTAACATTAAGGAGTCCAAGAATCATCCACTAGACCAAGTCATAGGAAATCTTAATCAAAGAACTTTAAGATCTCAAGCCCAAAATCATAGTAAATTTTTTTGTTTTATATCTATAATAGAACCCAAAAATGTCAATAAAGCATTAAAAGATGAAAGTTGGGTTGTAGCTATACAAGAGAAACTAAATCAATTTGTAGCTAATGATGTTTGGGAATTAGTCCCTTTACCTATAAGCCAATCCGTCATAGGAACAAAATGGGTCTTTAGAAATAAATTAGATGAAAACGGTATAATATCTAGAAACAAGGCTAGATTAGTAGCACAATGATATAATCAACAAGAAGGTATAGATTATGTTGAAACATATGCTCTGGTAGCTAGATTAGAGTCAATTAGAATACTTCTTGCTCTTGCTTGTGCAAATGATTTTAGATTATATCAAATGGATGTGAAAAGTACTTTTCTAAATGGTTTTATAAACAAAGAGGTTTATGCCTATATCTATATGACTTATGCATCTAGGTATATATTTTCTCACACTAGAATATTTTTCTTCGCATCCGTGTCACAAATTTAAAGAGTCAAAAGAGTCATAAAATGGTCTTATATCTCCTAGAGTCCTAACTCACACATTCCCTTAATCATCATCTAGCTCTCTTTCAAATGATTCATTCTTTTGTCAAGGTAAGGTTAGATGCAAATCTAATACACATTAAAGTAGGTTTGATAACTTAAATATTTCATCCGAAATATTCAAGTATCTTTAACTTGCGATCGCAAACGTTAAAGGTCATATCCGAAAATTCATATTCAAGCCGTTTGACAACATATGTTAAAACGCTCTTCCAAAAGCTAAAATCTAACATCAACCTTCGAGTGACAAAGGTCTTACGAGTTCCTACATAAGTGATTCGTACCTTCCTTAATATACACACCTTGAGACTAAGTACATTCACTTCTGTTAGTCTATTCCGTCACCATAGAAATGTCACGATGTTTTATCGGCATGCTCACCTCATACACAATAAGGATCGAACATTATCCATCGATCTTAGGATAGAAAACTCATCAAAATTTGTCGTCATTTCCTTCGCGACAATGTCCAAAAGGAAATATCTTCATCGAAAAAGTTCTGTCGGAAGACAACATCGCCGACATCCTCACCTAAACACTCAAACTTGAACCGTTTAATTATTTAAGTCTAGGTCTAAGAATGATGAAACAAATCTCATAAACGTGTCATTCTCATTTTAATAGTCTTGTTACTATTAAACACATTCCGATAAATCTCCACAACTTAATCATTTCATCTGAAATGTTTTAACATTATTAAATTCGCGAAAATGAATTAAAATTGTCCCACTCATTGTTCATGACTAAATTTCCGTTCCCCAAAACCTTAATCCCGCCTCTATTATTATATAGATGGTTAATGCCTTCCGTCTACCTTTTCCACTACCACCTTTAAGACAACCTCGTACCTCGTCGTGTGATTGTTCTGTGAACGTTCGCAATGCTCGAAAAGAGCTACATAACTTCGTGGATGAAGTTCATCGTATGCTAGCCATCATCCGTCTTGACATTGTCAAGCTCATCGCTTCCATCTTCATTTGCCTTCATTTATTCCACATTTTTTACGTTCGGATGAGCACGAATTAAAAGGGTGGGGAAAAACACATGTTCACATATACCCTTTAACCAAATACTCACAAGAACTCACATATGTGATTCTTATTCACTAGAAACCAAAGTGAAATGAAAAACCAAGTCATCCTCACTACTACCAATCTTAAGTCATCCACCTAGTCATCTTTACAAGAAGATTCACCATGTAACCATTCCCCACAAGTGAAATTCGTAATGAAATGCGTCTCATCTTCATATCCTGACACTCATAAGCATGTGTGCCTATGTTGTCAAAAGTCAAGTGAATTTTGTAATGAAATGTGTCTCATCCTCATATCTCAACACTCATAAGCATGTGTGCCTTTGTTGTCAAAAGTCAAGTGACTTTCAAATGAAATGTGTCTCATCCTCATATCCCGACAATCATAAGCATGTGTGCCTATGTTGTCAAAAAGTCAATCAAAACTAAAGTGAATTTCGTAATGAAATGCATCATAACATCCAATCATTTACACTTTCTAGAATGTGAAGAACACAAGGAAAATATTCAATCTTTAAGTGTTGTTGAGTCATCACACTATCGTGTCTTTCATTTTTCTTTTACCATGAAAGAACTACTACCTCATTTCACATTTTCACCTTTGTTCGTCAACATTAACAATCAACAAAACACCTAATAAACCTATAGTCAACACCTTTCCCTTCCATTCATGATCATCCTTCTTTGTTTATGTTTCCTCAACAAATCATCCTTATCATCAACATTTAGTTTGACCTAAAGTCTTATGATGATATTTATCCTTAAACACCCCAAACTTGAAAAGCATACATAATGCTTAACAAAGAAACCTTAAGGATTTAGGAATCTCTCGATACAACCTTTTGTCTATTCAAATCCATATCATCATCTTGGTTAGATGACGATACCATAAGGAACGTGTTGATCAAAATATGTTAATACTCCTTATCCAAATGACATCTTGGAAGAATTCATTCTCATAATAATAGTGTGTCAATCAATAAAAAAAATTTGTTCTTGTTTATTAAATTCGGTGTTATACCGAAGGGTGTTTTTTTTTTTGGTAAAGGGGAAAGGTTCCCCGGTTAAATATACCGAAGGGTGTTGGTCAATTCTTAAGAATGTGTCGGTCGAACCTTATCATTGGTTCCTAAACATTCTCATGTATTGAGTATACGTCGTGTGTCTAGGTTTTAATTTTTCTTTTAAAATGTCATATTTTAGAGTGCATATATCTAAGACATGCATGTCTTGTTCCTCGTTAGTGTATTGATATATATAGCTATCATCGTTATTATATATATGTGCACTTTTCTACTAATTTTTTCTTTTGTATCGCACTTCTATAGATTGATTCCTTGGTGCCCTAAACAAGGGGGAGCATATATCGAGGGGGAGTTGCAACCGTTATGACATCTACACATTTCTTGATATGTGTATCCAACCCTTTAATATCGCTCCTATATATATATAGGAGTGCAATGAGCTAAGGGGTGCTCAAGTGTCAATGTAGATATCTTGGGATGATTAAACGTGGTATATATATTATGTTGCACGAAACTAACCCTTGATGTAGGTTAAGAGTTTGCAACAAATTTGATCCATGGATCCGCATAATTCTAAGTTTTATACATGGAATACAAAATGTCTTAAGAGTGTAATGAGGATGAGGGTTCTCGAGTGTCAATGTAGATATCTTGGGATGATTAAACGTGGTTGATAGGAGCTAGACTTCATTGGGTATGATGCAAGCTTGTCTCTTTGATTTAAGGTTTAAAGTGTATTATAAGTCTCGCCTAAGAGTCCACCTTTTTGCTTTGACAAAAGGGCGAGAAGAAGTGTAAACAAGTAACTTATACATTGTTATTTGAGTTATGTTTACATATTTTGTCATCATCAAAAAAGAGGAGTTTGTGGTGAAATATTAGATATTCAATCGTTTTACATTCTTTCATGTTTTGGTGATGACAAACATGTAATTTATAAACATAACATAAAGGTGCTTGGAGTTACTCGTAATCATAAATCATCAATGCATTTCATACGACAACATCTCTCGACGTCTCAAGTCTGCATTAACGAAGTTTGCACCCGACGTAAATCACTTAAGGTATGAATAAATAAATGCTTAATTTATTTTATAACCAAAGGAATTTTTATTTAACCTCATTTTTTTAATAAAAATTTCACAAACATTTTGATAACTTTTACAAAATATTTTTTGATTTAAAAGAAATGTTTTGTTCAAATAAATATTTTAAATTCAATTTTTCTACCCAAAAACGGCTAGAAAGTTCCAGAAAACACCTCCCCCAAAAAAGACAAAAAAGGGAGCGTTTGGGCTGGGCGACCCCCTTAATTATAAAGGGTAGCCCCTTAATTATTAAGGGGACCGCCCCCTATTTAATGGGACCGCCCAGACAAAAATCCAGCTTAGCTTGCCTATAAATACTGGACTATTCCCCACTGATTTTCTCACCTTTTGCACACACTTTCTTTCTGTTCTAAATCAGTTTATACTCTCCTTTCATTCCTTTGATTATTTAATCTTAAGCATTTGTTTCCAAGTGATTCAAGCTTATTCCTCCTAGTGCAAAAGAAGAACTTTCGTTATCATTAAGATACTAAGTTATATAGGATATGTAGTGCATTCGTGACATGTCTTACATTCACAATGTATAGATCGAGTCCATGTATTCCAAACTTATGTAATAGTTAGATCATGGTGATCATGGTGTGTATAGTTGTTACATGATCTTAAAAAGTAGTGTTAGATTGGTGTGATCAAGGTAGTATCTAGTTGAAATGAAGTGAAGGTATGAAGAAAAGTATAGAAAGGTTGTGAAGGGTAGAGAAATTGTGAAGTGAAGAATAGTCGTGTAGTGATAAAGAAGTCGTGTGGTGAAGCCAATGTGTGATTTTCGTATAGTGGTGTGTTTTGTTGTGATAGATGGTTTCATAGTTAGGTTTAGAACTCGACATTTCGCTTAGTGTTAGAAATTGGTGTAAGCTAAGTTGTGTATGGTTTTCTCCGCCTAAAGGGAGCTTGTTGAGTAGTGAAGTAACTATCGAGTTACGTACTCGGGGAGTGAAGTAGGGCGAAGACGTGCTTCGTGACCGAACCACTATAAATCATTGCATCCGATATTGCATTTCCTTTTAACTTTCAGCTACTTGTTTTTTTCGCTTCTCTTGACATTTATACCTGCATCATATCTATATGTGTGTGAATGGTTGCTTATATTGTTTGGATGATAATTATGCCACATATATAAGTTAATATTATAATTATGCTATAGTGAATATAAATGTTGTATACACACTTTTCACATTGCGTCTAATTTATCTACAATTTCCACAAATTCCTCACACCTAAAGTTCCTGACATTATTGAAGATGTTATACAACATTTGATCCCAACAACCCTACACACCACTCCACCTAATGAAGATTATGTAGCACCGGCTGCTAAACCTATTTTGGATGAACTTTTGGAAGACCAGATATTGAATGTAGCCATGGTCAATGCAGAGGCTGATTCCACTAGGGTTCTTGAGGGCCTAAAAGAATCCTTGTTGAAGATCCTCATTTTATGGAAATACAGGTGCATTCAGTTATCACTAAACCCGAGCCTTTTATTCATGCTCAACCAATGAGTCCCTTATACGAAATATTTGTTATCATAAAAGTCATTAAACCTATAGCCGTATAAGGTAGATAAGAGAAATGAAATCACTTCTGGTCCATTGTCTCCTAAATCATATATTCCCCTACCACCATGTCGCATAATGGACCACACCCCCTGAATTGCTGTTTATTGCTACTTCCACACACACTTGATCCTAAGTGAAGGGATGCAAAACCTATTACCCCCCATAGTATATTACGGGGTGGGAGTAAAAGCTAGAGACTCGAACAAAAACAAGCGCTTCTAGGGACGGCACCCATGCTTATCCTTGTATTTATGTTTTGTCTTATTTCACTTCGATTGTGCATATTAGTTGGTTTGCATATTTCTCACTTTATTTTGCAGGTTCCAGTAACAAAGAGGTCAAAATCGAGATCGGCTCGACTCGTAATTATGTGGTAACATTGCTACTGTCGTAGCAGTTACGGCGTAACAATTATGGTTATGCCGCAATCACTTCATTTATGGCATAAACCCTCTTATGGTTACACCGTAACATATCAAACCAAAAATTTTAATTATCACATGATTACGACGTAACCACTGGGGTTACGCCGTAACCTTCTTTTGAAAACGTTAAAAATAAGTTTGAAACATTTCTAAACCTTGTATAATTAAATGGACTTTATGGGTATGTTCTCTGGAAACCCTCACGAGACTTCACTCGTCCACTTGGGCCACCAAGAGGTTTAAAAGGCTTGTTGCATACGCTAAATGCAACCGTGATTCCTACGAAAGTGAGTTAGGATTGTATTATTATTCTGTATATTTTGGTATCTTTCTTTTGGCCGAATTTATGCTTTTGGTATTAGTTTTCTTGCAGCTTTTACAGGATGATGCACATGGAGGGGTGCTTGGTTAATTATTGGCTACAGGAACACATTTCAAATCCGGATTAGTTGGATACCATGCCAAAGATGATGATGGGATATTTGTTATTATGGATGTAACACCCCCAAATTGGGTCATAGCGGAATAATGTGTCCGGGAACGTTACTTCATAGATCAATAGCACAAGATATGAGAATGACCTCTAAAAGAGTCGTTTGAAATATGATACATTGGATTTATTGAAATTGTTTAATACAAAGCATAACGGCTTAAATTGTTCAACATTGAAATGACAAGATTTTAGATCATAACAAATATCCCAAGATGTAATGACTCCAAATATTTTATGTATGACTCCCCAAAAGAGTATCACCAATGTATCCTTAGCACCTCGTGCCTCATTGACCTGAGAAAACATGCTTTAAAATGTCAACATAAAGTTGGTGAATTCATAGGTTTATGTAAAATGTAATGTAGGACCGCAAGATTTTCATGATTATGCCAACAGATGCAAACATCACAAATGATAATTACGTCTCCCTAAAGCTCAATGACACTGAAGCTCGACATGTATGAATTGCATGTAGATTGCCAACATTGCCGTGATGGTGGTTCTAAAACCCGCAACATCCAAATGCCGGACATGGTATACGTCTTGTCCGGTAATACGGCACAGTGAAAAAAAAATACCGCTACTCACCCGAACGGGATGTTAATCTCTAAATAGATACTATTATAACTTTGCGCTCACACATGTAATGGCAGTTTCATGATAATGGGTCTGAGGGTTATCAATACTTTGGCAAACACGTAATTCATGTAAAAATGTGCAATTGTGTCCAATCGTAAAACAATGCATGTTTCTCACCCTAAAAGTTGTAAATCATTGATATAGTAAAACATGGGGCTATGAACTCACTTTAGTCGGTAGTTCTCCTTGAATTGCAAATGCACCAAAAGTATGACAAATAAGTGACGCCGTCAAATACCTAAGTAAGTACGGCAAGTCTTAGTCTACAAGCTTAGGCTAATGACTCAATGTATAAATTACAATGTCATTGCAATTTATATAATGATATGTTATCGTTGCTTGTGTGGCGGCTATTATGTTTTGAGGAAAAGTTTCGAGTTGTTGTCCCTCGGAAGGGCGTACGATTATATATAATCTATTATATATAAGTATAGTATTTATTAATAACCATTTGTTTTAACCGTGTTAATAAAACTTGTCAGTTTATTTGGTAAGAACATTCCAAGTATTCCATGTGTCATGTGTTTAATAAAAATCCTTTATTATCACATTTACTTTAAAACTTCTCAATGTTTACTCTTTTAATCAATTTTATCATCTTATGGTCCTTATCTACTTTCAAATTACATTTCAAGTCCACTAAGTTTCCAACCTGTCAAAAACAGTCCTTCAACTTTATAAAAATAGTAAATTGGTAGATTTAACCCCTATGTTTTTGTTTTGACACTTTTAGTCCTTAACTTTATAAAAGTTGCATTTTTAGCCCGAATAAGTTCTAAAAAGTGGCATTAGGTTTTATTAAATTCAATCAAGCAAAATAAACTGTCTCGGCTTGTTCATAAGCTTGGTTGAGCTTATTTTGTATCTATTGGGCCTTCGGTCTAATAACCAAATTCGATAAGCCTTTTAAGGTCCATTAAGGGTTTTCACTAGTTTTTCATATAGATTAAGTTGCAAATAAGTGTTCTAACCTTAAATAAGCTGTTTTTACTTATTGGCTTATACAATAAGCCATAAGCCTAGTAAATGGGCCTTTGGGCTCCTTAAGAGTCCAATAAGCATTTTAAGAGTGTAGGCTTGGCATATTTAGGTCCATTAGCATGATGAGCTTCCAATGGGGCCTTACTTTCTGTTTTATCTTAGTAATAAGTGGTGTTGCCCTTATTGGGCTTAAGTTTACCCAACAGTGAGTTGTTAACTCACTGTTTTTGCTTTCCTTGCTTCATGACCATGACTTTAAGCCAAACAATAAGCTTTGGGGTTTAAATGAGTTTGTTTAAGCTACTTTACTTTCCATGCAAAAACATATTTAGACACTATGTCATTTCTTTAACCGAGCCAACCATTTGCATGACAAGGTACACGTGTGGATTAGTTAAATATCGAGCTTAACGTTTCATGCAAATGTTATTATCGTTTTTGAGTCCAAGAGATGTCAAGTAAACTTAAGATTGTCTAGAGGTGTCTTATGTTACGGATGAGGGTTATGTTAAGTGCCACACAAGCCAAGATAACAAACGAAACGAAATGGAAATGGAACAGGTCACGCATTGTAACCCATTTACCTTAATACAACGAGTCTAATACGTATAATCATGAAATGAAAGATGGTTTAAAATGAGTGTCGACTTACAAAGGTCCTAGAGTAAGGAGAAACGAGATGGCTAGCGTCGGGTGTTAACAATCTTAACTATCTTTTGCTCGAATGGAACCCTTGTAATTTACCAAGCTTCCAAGACTCTTTTATACGGCTTAGCTATGACCTTAAAACCCTTAACAGCTTTGAACTTCAAAAATAAGGAAGTGTTGTGGCTTCTGTTTTGTTTCGAACACAAAGGGAGAAAGTTGGGTGACTTTGGCTAGCTTGCTGTTAATGAAATGTGTGTGTGAGTTTCCTCTACTTTATGAGCTCTATTTATAGTGGCCCAAGCCTTAAAAACCCCTTCATATGAAAACCAATGAATGGTTTTGGGTGCAGCTTGGTTTCGTCAGGTTTAGTGTTCAAAAAGGGAAACCACTTTGTGTTTTAAACAATTAAGGACATCTAGGTTAGTTTAATATTAGATTACGATCTTATGTTTAGGGCACATGTTGCTTATTGATAGGACTAAGGCTTGTAAGGTTTCCTCTTCTTGTTGCTTCTCCAAACCATGACTTTTGGGATTAAAGAGAATGACAATAATTTGTTTATTAATCACCTAAAGTTTACTTGTGTGCAAGATTAACAATATACAACAATAGCATGCTTGACTTCCTTTTCTTGTTTACTCTATTTCGAGCACGAATCAATTGCTTGACGGCGAGACAATTTATGACAATTTGAGGCTTGACAAGATTACTAGCAAAGTGCTTAACCCTTGGATAATAGATAACATAGTTTATTAGTGTTAGTGGAGGCTTGTTTATTTTAATTTGAATGAGTATGTGCATGTATGTATATATATTCGGCTAGGGATTATTTTGTGTAAGTATTTTTTGTAGTTTTTGGGGCATTGGGTATTATGGTGGGTATTTGTTGAAGTGTAGGTGGGTTTATGGTTTGCCATGCATGCAAAATCTAGTTTTATTGCGTTTGTAAAAACGTTTTACGTAAAACCAACTAAAATAAAAAGCTAAAGTTATAAATATCTCTTAATATTCTTTATAGACTTACTTGAGTGTAAACTTTTTAATTGTTGATTTCCCGTTTAGTTAAATGATCATTTTAGTTTACACGATTTAGCTTAACGGTTAGAAAATTAAAAAGCGGACGCGTAATAGCCTAAAAAATAAATAATGGAATAAGTGAAGTCGTAATTGACTTGAAAATGCGAAGGTTACAGTTCTCACCCTGTTAGAGAGCTTTTGTCCTCAAAGTTAAGACCTTGTAGTGGATGAAAAAAAAGACGACCGATTTGTGTAGAGTTGGGTGTATTTCTTTTTGAATGAATCTTCACGTTCCCATGTGAACTCAAGGCCTCTCCTCGAGTTCCAGCGAACCTTAACGAGTGGTATACGGCTTCGCTTTAATCGTTTGATCTCCCGTTCCATAATTTCAACGGGGCTATTCCACAAATTCGAGTTTATCATAATGTGTTAGTCCCTTCCAACGGAACAGCTAGTGGTTCGTCGTTATCAACATTTCTTCAAGTTGGTTACATGGAATGTATAGTGAACTGGCTTCATTCTTGAGGAAGCTCAAGTTGTAAGAACGGATCCAACCTTTTCTAGCACCTTTAAAGGGTCCAACATAATCTAGGGTTTAACTTTCCGTTGCCAAAAATACTGTACCCCCTTCCAAGGTAAACTTTAAAGATAACTTCTTATACCAATTGAAACTTCATAGGGGTTACGACTTTAAATCGGCATTAACTCTTTTGTCGATTACGAGCGGCTTGCCATTTTCTTTTGCTTGATCTAAATGTCCTTCTAAGTTGTCTCTTGGACTATTTCTGGACCTGAGGGAGTGTACATGTCCAACCTCCGGCCCAAAAAACAGGTGAAGGACACTGTGACCGGTAAAGTGCTTCAGTCGTGCGCCTTGATGCTAGGTGATAACTATTATTGTAAGAAAACTCAACTAGTGGCAAATGTTTAACCCAACCATTTCCAAAGTCGATCACACAAGCACGTAGCATATCCTTGAGAGTTTGGATAGTTCTCTCGCTTTCTCCATCAGTTTGTGGATGGTACGCAGTACTCATATCCAAATTAGTACCCAAAGCCTTCTGAAGTAACCTCCAAAAATTTGAAGCAAATCTCGGGTCACGATCACAAATGATCAAGACAGGTATTCCATGCCTTGTGACTACTTCCTTTAGGTACATCCGTGCCAACTTCTCTATGGGGTCAGTTTCCCTCATTGTTCGAGATTGCAGACTTTGTATAAGTCGTGTCAACATTCTCACATATAGTGTCAATAGCCTTGCGATGACTTAGGAAGCTTTGTGATAAAATCCATTGTGATGTTATCCCACTTCCATTGGGGTATCTCGGGTTGTACCAACAAACCCGATGGCCTTTGATGTTCGGCCTTGACCCTGGCACATGTCAAACATTTGCTAACATAGGTGGCGATGTCGGCTTTCATATTAGGCCACCAATATAGCTTCTTCATGTCTTGGTACATCTTGTCGGAACTTGGATGGATGGAGTATTTTGATTTGTGGGACTCATACATGATAACAGTCCTCAAGTCACCATAACATGGCACCCAATCCTGCCTTCTAAGCATAGGATTCCGTCGGCATGGGGCTCCAATTTCTCCTTCGGTATATCCTTCCTGATCATACCTCCTACATCTTCGTTCTTGAGATTTTCTGGTTTCTGTGCTTAAGTCTGAGCATTTAAGATTTGTTTGGGAAGATCCAAACTAATAGTCATAACTAAAGCTCAGACTCTTAATGGTTTAATTTGCTCTTTCTTGCTCAAAGCACACCATTCAACAACACATTTTGCCTTCCCGGGTGATAACGAAATTCACAATCATAGTCACTGAGAAAACTCTAACTATCGATGTTGCCTCATATGTCAACTCCTTTGGCTAGGATGTGTTGTTGATATATGATTTCATGAACGCGTCACTTGGTTCCATCAGGTAGTGCCTCCAAATCTTTAGAGCAAACACCACTGCACCAAGTTCCAAATCATGAGTAGTATAATTTTTCTCATGAATCTTCAACTGTCGTGATGTGTAAGCAATCACCTTCTCGTTTTGCATCAACACCGCACCTAATCCTTTATGTGATGCATCGCAATAAACAATGAAGTTCTCATCTCCTTATGGGAGAGCTAAAACAGGTGCGCTACATAACTTATTCTTCAATGTATGAAAAGCTGCTTCCTGCTTGTCGCCCCATTCAAAGGAGTCTTTTTCTTTTTTTTTTTTTCTTTTTTTTCTTTTTTTTTTTTATGAGTTAAGTTTGGCATCGGCTTAAAAATTTTGAAAAACCTTCAAAGAATCTTTGGTTGATCCAGTAAGGACCTAAAAATTGACGAATCTCCTTAGGTGTTTCGTAGCGCAATCCCTATCATCTGAATTCCCCCATCTTGGAAGTAATCCACGTGAATTGCCTTGACAGTCAATCACGTGACGAGAAATTATACTTAGGAATCCCAATTCACATTTTGAAAAATTCAGATATTAACTCATCCTTCGTAGCAGTTTTAGATATTTGCCTTAAGGTGTTCTTCAAGTTCTTCTTGTTCTTTGAATAAATTTTGTATGAAATCAATCATAAATACAATTACAAAACTTAAATCCAAGTAATGGTTTGACACTCAGTTCATAAGTGTCCCATGAAGATGCTCCGCAGTGCTTTTGTCATATAATATGGCATCACTTGAGGAACTGTAATGACCATTACCAAGTCTAAATAGCCATTTTAAGAATAGTATTCTTTATCTGTACTCTAAGTGATGTAACACGACGTAAATCTTTCTTTGATATAACACTGGACCTAGTAGTTGGTTCATATAAGATTAAGTCATGCAATCCCTTGGATGATAACTTAGAGGATACGATTCAGTAAGTCTGTTTATTTAATTCTCTCGATAGTCTCGATGCACAGATCCCAGATAATGATCTGTCTTCTTTTTGACAAAACACAAGTACCGGAGCTCCCCAAGGTGAGGAACTGGGAGTCTTATTAATGCACCTTTGTCGGATAGCTATCTGTAGTCAGCTCTGGGAATATTCTTTCTTCGGACGAAGCCAATCGATGAGGTGCTCGTGCTACTAGGTGAACAACACCAAGGTATCCAAATTCGATCTGGGAATTCACTTGCGAGTCGTGGAAGACCCGACAAATCTTCAGGAATACCTTATGATAGTATCGAATCGATTGGTACGTCCTCAAGTCGCTTCTCCCCCGACTTGTCTTCAACTCCTTTGTAAGTTAACATTGCCCAAAAAGACATGATTCCTTTCAACAACAAAATATTTAGATGGTTCTAGTTTTGGTGATGAATGATGTTCAAACGAGTCCGCCGTTTCACTGAATACCTTCCGTCACCCATGAATCGCATTAGGTTTCATTTCCCCCAGGGAATACGAACGATCTTCTCCGGCACAAATTATGTCAACATGTACTTTGCCAACCCAATCCATACCAACTATGACGTCCAAAACTTCCAAGTTCCCACGGGCATCATTTAGTTAATGTTGAAGGGATGATCTAAGGAAGTTTAATGTACAAACCCCAACTTTGATTGTGTTCTAATCCTAATTATTTGTCCCGTCGATTGTTCAACTTCATAATATGGTCTAATGTCGTTGGTGGATGTGATATCAATTAGGAAATATTGGTCTAGTAGATACAAAACTACTATCGGCCACAGTATTCAAATAGGATAGATAGAAGCATAGCGGTTGTTTAGAAGGAACATACCCGTAACGACGTTGGAGTCGATTTGTCTCCCGCCATTGCCACCAAGTTACTCTTTGCTGGGGCCCATTGCCTTTTACCCTTGATTACCACCGTTTTTATTCTTCAACTCTTGGCAGTCTCTCCTGAAATGCACCCTGCCTACCACACCTCAAAATCTATCCCCTACAAACCCACACTCATAGCAGATATGCCAGCATTCTGAGTTGTTCCGGAGTTCCACAGATTGTTATTATTTACCTTTGTGACCAGAACACCTATAGTCACGAGCCGATGGTCCGATCTTCTTGCATTTTATTACACTGGGGAGCCATGGCCTTTGTTGGTGATAGTTGCATTTTGTACACAAGGGCAATGATCCCGTGTACTCCCTCTTCTCACCAGGCCCAGCAGTGTAAGCCCTCCTCCAGTGTTCTGCCTCTTGTTTGTGTTTGGTTGCCTCCAGAGTATTTCAGCATTAAACTCCAATTACTCTTTTTGCTCAGCTTGTCTTTCAACAATAGTGAGGACTTTTTGATCCATCTGATCGTTAGCAAACTCAATTTCTTTCTCATCTCTTGGGGTTGATATGACATTACGTTTCCCCGAATCATATCAGGAAGTCCACCAACATATTTCTCAACTTCATACTGATTCCTCGTGGAACATCCTTCAACACATTAGTGCAAGCTCTTCGAAATGCCTGAGTGTAAACTCGTACATCAGTACCTTTACTTTTGGTTTTAGAGGCTCAATTTCCAGCCTTTTGGATTTTTGGTTAGGTTTTGGGTATTGTTATGACACAACGTGTCTTTGCTTTACTTTAGCATTCATATTAGTATTCTCTATAGAGACACCGTGTGTTGTGATGATATCCATTCTTGTTTACGCCTGGCGTTTCCGCCTTGGCGGGGTGTGACAAAGAAGTACGGCCTAAGTCTTAAGAATGATATGCCTCCTCGAGATAAGTAATCATTGAACTAAATAAACAAACCAACGTTCTGATTAGATTAATAATGGTTAATACAGTTTTTTTATATTTGGCTAGACTGCTCTTTTATCTTCTATCAATTTGCTTGCGTGTGTTTTAGTGTCTTAAGTTGATTTTAGTCACCACAAAACCCGTGCCAGTCTCTCAGGCTGAAAAAACCACCTTATCTGTTAGATTTAGGATTAACATAGGTTTAGAATAGGTTTAACATAGAATAGAATTAACTTAGTTTAGATAACCAAAATATTAATAAATTTAAAGATTGTTTCTCGCCCTTAGTGATCGACACCCTACTTACCACAAAACTCCCATCTGACCAGGTATACTTCCCGTTAAAATGTTGTTTTTGGTAAAGTCGGCAACATATAAATTTAAAACTGGAAACATAAATTACAACCACACAACGACACATCAAGTTTTTGGCGCCACTGCCGGGGAGTGAAAATTTAATCTTGATTTTTATTTGATATTTTGGTTTTTAACGTTAGATTAATCTAACCCTTAGGATTAGTGTAATATAGATTTTTCTATAATTCTGTATATTTGCTTGTATATTTATTTGTTTAATTGTTTATTAGTTTAATTGTTTTCTAAATACACTGTTCTGGTCGTTAACCTAATACGACGTATCCACTTCCATTGGATACGGCGTATCTAAATCTCTTATCCAATACAACGTATTCGTTCAAAAGATTAATACGGCATATTCAAATACATTAAATACGGCGTATTGAGCATCTGATACAGTAACATATAAGTTTTTCATACTCAAACTTAAAGCTCAAAATTTTATACATGCCCTTTTCCAACTAATTCTACTAATAATTTTTTGGTTATTTTCAGTAGAAATAACAAAGGTAATCAAGGGAGAGTTTGAGAAACTTGAGTCCGTAAAGATCAGTGATGTTTCGCTCACTTGCAATACATCACTTGAAATTTCCAATGATGAATTCAACCGGACGAGCAGAATGGAAGATGACTTGTTTACAAATGAGGTTGAAATTGTTGAGGTTACTAACATTCCATGTGACTTAAAAAAGGAAGACGATTTGGAACAACAAATGTCACATGAATCTGATAATGATATGGAATATGATCCATCTGATGTCGAATTTACTGAATGGTTAGCTTCAAATTTTTTTAACTACAAGACAATGGATCATATTACAATGAAAGCATTATGGATTTATTAGGGTAGAGGTGATGATGAAGTTAAACTCATCGACGAAGAATCCTCCGATTCTGATGATGAAGATGAAGTTGCTAAGATTTTTAGGTTCGAGACTAATGTATTTTCCTCGAGAAACCTTTGTGTAGGGCCTTCAAGGAGTTTAATTATCTTTTGCAAATCGATCCAGATATACTTACTAAAGATATTGATGGATTTAAGACTTACATGTCACACCCCGCCAAGGCGGAAACGCGATGCGTAACGAGAAAGGATATCATCACAACACAATGGCGTCTATACAGAGAATTCTATATGAAATAAATAAGTAAAGCATAGACACAAAGTGTCATAACAATACCCATAAAACTAACCAAAATCCAAAAGGCGTCTTTATTGATGAAATGAAAGTTCTCGCCAATAGAAAGACATGCAACAATTATCCATAATCCAAACAATGCAAAATTCAAGACAATAAATCAATAAACTCTATGACATCCTACGGTCTCTTTCTAACCACTTCTCTCTATCTTATTCCCATGATGCTCACCTGAAAATGATGCTTAAACGTCAACATAATGTTGGTGAGAGTCATATGTTTAAGACACGCCAATAACTCGCTTTGAAAGTCACTGTGATAAGTAAAACATAGCAATACCCAGGAACAAACAAACAATCTATCATATAAGCTAACATGCAACCACACCAATCCACATTGAGACGTTCACGCTCAATGGTCACAAACATATCCCTATCCACAACAATGAGACGATCACGCTCACTATTAACAATCCACAACAATGAGACGGTCACGCTCACTACTAACAATCCACAACAATGAGACGGTCACGCTCACTACTAACAATCCACCAATGCCTTGAGATGGTCACGCTCAAGCACAACAAACAAGGGAACGGAAAGTGTCCCACGATCCACAACAATAGCAAGTAGCACATAACATACAATAGTCAGCAAGAATAACCCATGCCTTTATTTAAAACACATTACATTAGTAAACTAAAACATTTAAACTCATAGCATCATTTTCACCCCAAGAAAACATAAGAAAAAGGGGCTATGAAACTCACTTTCTGCTTAAGCAATTTCCAAACTCCTTGCACAAAACTATAAAATTAAACAAACGCATGTTACACGCGACTAAGCCAAAATACTTATGCCCATGTAACAATCATATGATGGATGTATAAGGTGTTTAATTACCCTCATGGGTCACCCCGACACCATGCCTAACATTTACCAATTCGTTTACACACTTTTTCAATGTTCAACAATTTACCTAAAAATGCAGAATTTTAGTGTCACTATACCATTTTCTAAACAACACCTACTGAACTTTATAAATTTTATCAAAAATCAAGCATTCAATATTATGAGTTTACTATCTCCATGATTTTTTCACTAATTTATATCCCCCCTTAAGTGCCCTAAATAAAATCAAACTTTTAACTACTCAGTTTCGGAACTGTACGAACACTAAAAAGTTTGGACATAAAAACCATACTTAGACTCCAAATCAGAAGCTATCCTTTGGGGGATTCTTAATAGACACATAGAACTAAATTCTTGTAGGTTGGCTAATCCTAATTCGAATTTTAAGTGGGGGGTTTTACACCTCGTAATCTGACCTAAATCTGACCCGAATTTACTGCTTTGACAACGTTTCTTGTAACCAACATTTGAATGACTTCCCGACCTTAAAAACTTTCGAGCCGGATGTTCTGGAAAACATACTCTCTGAGCCTAGAAGGTGTGGGGGGGGGGGGGGGGAAAGGTAAATTTTTATAATAATTAAATATAATATAAATATTTTTTATATTATATTTATTTTGTGGTGTTTTTATTATTTTTATTTTGGGGGGGGGGGGGGGGGGTTTTATGATGTGTTTAATTTTATGGTATTTGAGTGTTAATTGATTGTGTGTTAATGAAGTTATTTATATTAAATTTTGGAGAAATTTGAGTTTTATTGGTATTAAGAGATATTTTAAATTTAGTTTTATATATTTTGAGAATTTTTATTAAATTATATTGGTATTAGGTTGTTTATAATTTTTGTTATGTTGTTTGTATGATTAAATTTTTTTATTTCTTAATAATTGTTACATGGATTAATGATTAGAACTAAACAAGGAATATGATTTGTACCTTAAACTCTTGATTCTTGAACACAAAAATCCCTAACTTGAAAAATAAATTTTCTCTTTTCTCTTGCTCTTTAATTCAATCGGTTAAAAAAAATAGGGGTTATGAGTTTGTATTTATAGTGTAGGGAAAAAGGATCTAGATAATTACCAAATTAGAATCCTAATTATACTAAAATTAGTTTTTCCCTTAATTAGAGTCCAACTATGATTGTGTTTTATTCCTTTTTTTATTTTTTCTTTTTTATTTTTAAAATCTGTATTTACTATTCATGTATAAAAAATATATTTTTTTTTATATTTTATTAGTTAATTAATTACCTTAAATACCTTAAGTTTTTATAAAAACCTAAGCTAATTTGGTAAACCATTTTGCTTATAAACTATACTTTCTAAAAATAACTTTTCATTTCCAAATTCACTTTATATATATGGAAAGGAAAGTTTACTACCAACTTCCATATTTCAACCACATTATTCCTTTCTCATATCACACACTTCCTATAAACGCTTAATCCTTAAAACCAAGTATTGACGTAGCAATGCAAGCACACGTCTTTTCATTATCCATTATCACCACACGAACGGAATGAAATACTTAACACCAAACTCAACATACTCAAAATGAATCCCATCACACATCAAGAATGAATATCAAGCACATAATTAACTCACTTAGCCCATATATAAACACAAATAACACATAACCCATATATTGCAACAGATACATAAGTCAACACTAATAGTTTGACTAACCTGCTCAAGTCATGGTTGTCACAATATCCCCTCCTTTAGGAAATCTCGTCCCGAGATTTAACTAGCCGATTCATCAGCTCGATCAACAAACAACTGAGGATACTTAGACTTCATATGGTCTTCGCGCTCCCAAGTGAACTCGGGACCACGCTTTGAATTCCAATGAACTTTCACAAGCAAAATCCTACTACGCTTTAAACTCTTAACTTCACGGTCCATTATCTTTACAGGTTCCTCAACAAAACAAAGAGTTTTGTCAACCTTAATCTCGTACAATGGCATATGCAAACTAGCATCCGCCAAACACTTCTTTAGGTTTGACACATGAAACGTGTCATGTACTCCACTCAATTCCTCATGCAATCTCAACCGATAAGCTGCAAGACCAATTCTTTCAAGAATCTCAAATGGCCCTACATACCTCGGTGCTAACTTACCCTTTTTCCAAAAGCGAATTACACCTTTCCAAGGCGACACTTTTAGCATAACCCAATCTCCTACCTCAAACTCTAACGGTTTGTGCCTATTATCAGCATAGCTCTTTTGACGGTCTCTCGCCGCTTTGAGCTTCTCTTTTATTAACACCACTTTATCAGTCATTTCTTGAACCAATTCAGGTCCAATCAAAGTACTTTCTCAAATCTCTGCCCATAGAACAGGCGACCTACATTTTCTTCCATATAAATCTTCAAACGGAGCACATCGAATTCTCAATTGATAACTACCACCAAAATCGATAACACATGCCCTCATTATATCTTCCAATGTCTGAATCATGCTTCCACTTTTGTCCATTCGCTTGAGGATGCTAAGCAGTACTCAAATCCAATCACATCTCTAACACTTTCTGCGGCATCTTCCAAAAGCACGGGGTAAATCGTCCATCTCAATCTGAGTTAATCGTTACTAGAATTTCATTCCTTACTATTATCTCATTAATATAAATCCTTTCCAACTTCACATCTTGAAATTTTCTTGTATAGCTAGAAAATGAGCTAACTTGGTCAGTCTATCGATCATCACCCAAATCACATCATACTCACTACTTTGACCTTGGAAATTTAGTAATAAAATTCATGGTGATTCTATCTCATTTTCACTCAAGTATCTCAGGTTGTTGTAGCAAGCCAAAAGTCTTTGACATTGCAGCCTTCACCCCTTAAACAAATCCGACAATTGCTAACATAGGTAGCAATATCTTTTTCTACACGTAGCTACCAATACATGTCTCCAAGGTTATAGTACGTCTTATCCGCTCCCGTATGTACCAAGTACCTTGATGCATGGTCCTCAACCATTACACTTCTTACCAATAGAACCCAAATTCGATCCATAAATTACAAACTCTCGTCTCCTTTTCTTTCTATTTGTTGCTCTAAACCATGTAGTATTTCTGTGAGTACGTTCTCTTACTTGAACGCCTCACTTTGGGCTGTCAGTATCATTCCTCTTACTCCATACTGAATGGTCATAGCCATCGCTCGAACACATCTAGGTTTCACTCGTTTCTTCCTACTTAACGCACCAGTCACCACATTTGGCTTACCTGGATGGTAGCGAATTTCGTACTCATACTCACTATACAATTTAATCCATAAAGTACTAACCATTATCTACCCTCTTTTCCATTTGTTGGTCCAGGTCACGCAGCATTTCTGCTGGCGCGTTCTCTACCTTGGACGTCTCACTTGAAGTAGCCAATACCTTGTCCTTAGCACTTGACTGGATAGTCATGGACATTGCTATTTCTCGTCTTAGTTTCACTCTCCATTTCTACTCAACGCATCAACCACTGCATTCGATTTATCGAAGCGTCACAAAGATCATTCTTCAAAGTCTGGAAAGCCTCTTTTCGTTCTGCGCCCTACTCATACTTCTGATTCCTCTCAGTTAGGGACATAATTGGTTTAACAATCTTAGAAAATTTACGATGAAACATAGGTAGGTAACCTGCCAATCTTAAGAATAATCATATCTCGGATGGTGTCGTAGGTACTTCCCAATTCTTCACTGCTTCACTCATAGTAAACTTAGCATACAACTTCTCCTTCCTCAGTAATTCCAACACTAACTTCAAATGAACTCTATGCTTCTCTTCTTAACAAACGACACTGGTGCTCCTCACGGAAAATGACTAGGTCGTATGAAACCCTTGTCTTGCAACTCTCGATGTTGTTCAGATAATTCTTGCATTTCCAAGGGTGCTAGATGATATGGAGACTTCGCAACTAACATCGCTCCATGAACCAAATCTATGCGGAACTCAACCTGTCGTTGTGGTAGTAATCCCGAAAAATCTTCAGGGAACACATCAACAAAATCCCTCACAACAGAAATATCACCCACTTTCGGTTCATTTGCCTTCGCGTTCATTAAAGCTTTAGCGGCTCCTAAAGTACGTTCCCCTTTAACCCTAAGTTTCCTACTACCTTCCAACGGTATTTCAACCACCTTCTCATGACATACTATCACAAATTTCCTTTTGGACAACTAGTCCATTCCCACAATCACATCAAAGCTTCCACGATTCAACGATATCAACGAACTCCAAGGGTTACAACAATCGAATAGGATAACAAATGAATATCGAGTCAAGGCTAGAATGCATATAGGAGATTCCACATATGCAAGTAGATGTGGGTCAAATGACATAAGAATCCTTTGAAAAAAATACGTATATGCACCGAGTTAAAACACAACGAAAGAAAACCAACAAGCGTACCACGACAAATGAACACATAGAAAAACAATAAATACTAAAGACAGAAATTCTTATACCAATTATCGACTTTACTCGAAAGACCAAATTAAATAATGTTTTTATAAAAATCGATTTAAAGTAAGAAAGTCACTTTAAGTATAAAAATCATTTTAAATAATAATGAAATTGTCTTAAATGTAATCTTTGAAAAATTCATTTCATTCTGGTTGTCATAAAAAAAATCTAGAGACTGTTATCTAATGGTGTATCGTACCTTACCACTATGAATCACTTTAAACATGCTTTTTATAATAAAATAAAAATCTATTTACAAAGATCATTTTATACACAATTTTCTACAAACACCAACACAATACTTCCAAAGGGTTTTTATAATTAGACATCAATTATAAAATATATCAGTTATAAAATATGTTACTCAACAAAGGACACCATAATACCAAAAGGGATCGTAAAACACCGTACAGACTCTAACACAATTCTATTGTTTAAAACCGAAAAGAAAATACCCAGGAAACCATTATTGAACATAGAATACAAAACGGAACTCGTACAAGAAAACTCATGCAAGACGTTACGTACCCAAAAGAAAACGTACGGTCTTATCCAAAATAATGATCGAAAATGCAAACCTAAAAGCATCGATACTAACACGTCGCCAATGGGTTAAGAAAACCAAGGGATATACAATCAAGGGAGTAATGATACACACTAATATGTTAGTAACAATTAGTGCTTAAAAGAAACGTTTGATACTCATACGAGAAGTCAATGCAACGAAAGAACTAACAAAACGCTCCTATATCCGAAAGAGCAGATTCCGAACAACCAATATACATCGAGACATCGAATAAGAAAAATTGGGTATCCTTACTAACAAAGTACGATGAAGGGATGCTAAGCTTAGACTTAGGAAATACAAACAAACAACCAAGCAAACGAGCAACCTCTATAAAAGCAATACTAGGTATCCGCAATTACTAGATAGAAGAGAAACTTACTATCTATACAACTCAACTTAACATATCCTCCAATTAGGGTAAGAGAATAATTCTCTACCCATACTACCATCCTTATCATGAATACACATATCAATAAAAAAAAAACTTTTACTTAACCCCCCCCCATTATTCTTACAACCAAACATAAATAAATGCAATCATGGTCGCAAGTCTACGTGTGTGATGCCTTTATAATTATGTTGGCCACCATAATTATAAGTGCCTCCTTTCACACGTGTACTTACTTCCAAGATTATCCATATCAATCATAATTCACATATAAATTGCATATCTTAAACCACTCCAACTTAACACATAAAGGATGCTCTATTCCATAACTACTTACTTATATCAAAATAAAATCGAAACGACATAAAGGAACGAAAATCTCGCAACAATTCCCAAAATACGAAATATCCGAAAGAAATAATCAATAACAACATGACGAGGTAAAGGACGGGATAAACTTATGTTGGGCCTTCTTTGCGGTTTGACTTTGCCTCCGCAAGAATCACCCGACTCTGCGGGTCCAGCCCTATTACACGCATCTGACAAACGATCAACTATCCTATCTCCTTCGGTTCCACAAGAGGCTCCTCTTATGGATCCTTATAACGCATAAGTCCAGTTGGGAAAACAGTTCCCCAACAAGACTTCTTATGGGTGGGGGGAAAACATAGCTAAAATACTAAGAAAGTAATACATATCATATCAGATAGTGATAGGCAAAATAACTAAAATGACAACTTAGCAAAATATAAAATATATAAGCTATGCAAAAAATAGAGGGAAGCATAGCCAGGTTATTAGCATTAAACACTTAAACCCTAAATGTCATCATACATGAAGAGACCTCTAGGTTATGTCTAGGTCAACACCTAATTCTCTATTAAAACCAAAGACTTGCATACACTTTTGTCACACCCCGCCAATGCGGAAACGCGAGGCGTAAAGAGAATGGATATCATCACAAAAACAATGGCGTTATATAGAGAATTCTACATGCATATATAAGCAACGTATAGACACAAAAAGTGTTATAACAATAAACCTTAAAACTAACCAAATCCAAAAGGCCTCTTCTATTGATGAAACGAATATCTCACCAATAGGAGAAGAATACAACTTTTAATCATCATCCATACAATTACAAAATTCAAGGACAATAAAGCAAAAATCTCCTCGCATCCTATGAGGTGTCTCTTTTACGCCATTCTCTCTATCTTATTCCAAGATGCTCACCTAAAAAATGATGCTTAAACGTCAACATATAGTTGGTGAGTGTCATAGGTTTAAGGACACGCCAATAACCTGCTTCGATAATCATCCGAGATAAGGTTAAAACATAGCATAGCAGGACATACAACATATCTATATACAAGCTAACATGCAATCACATCACTAACATTGAGACTTAATCGCTCAATGATTCACAAACATGAAATAAAACGTTATAAATGAAGTCGTTCACGATCTCTATAGACAATCACGGCAATGATACGGTCACGCTACTACTATTAACCACAGCAATGAGACGGTCACGCTCACTACTAACAATCCACCAATGCCTTGAGACGGTCACGCTCAAGCACAACAATCCATATTATATTAGCAAGTAGCACATAACATACAATAGTCTCGTATAGCCCATGCCTTATTTAAAACACATTATCACAGTAACTAAAACATATTATACATCTAGCATCTTTTTCACCCCAAGAAACATAAGGAAAAAGGGGCTATTGAAACTCAACCTGATTGCTTTGCACCTTCCCAAACACTAGCACAATCTAAACAACAAAAAACAACTCGTGTTACACGTACTAAGCCAAGTTATGCTCCATCGTAAAAATAATATGATGGATGTATAAGGTGTGTAATTACTCTAATAGGTCACTTTGGCACCATGCCGCCATTAACCATTCGGTTACACACTTTTTTAAAGTGCACATTTACCGAAAATGCAGAATTTAGTGTCAATTTCCATTTTCTAAATCACAATATTGGACCTTTATAAATTTTTACCAAAAATCAAGGTTCAATATCATGTGTATTTTACTATCCCCAAGATTTTTCCACTAATTTATTTGCACTCTTAAGTGCTCCAAATAAAATCAAATTTTTAACTACTCAGTTTCAGATCTAATCGCACACTAAAAAGTTTGGACCTAAAAACCATACTTAGATTCCAAATCAAAATCTCTACTTTGGGGTATTTTTTAATATACATATAGAACTAAACTCCTGTAGGTTGTATAATCTTAATTCAAATTTTAAGTGGGGGTTTACACCTCGTAATCTGACCTAAATCTGACCCGAATTTACTGCTTTGCCAACTTTTCTCGTAACCAACATTTGAATGACTTCCCGACCTTAAAAACTTTCGATACCGGATGTTCTGGAAACTAGACTCTCTGAGCTACATCATAGACACCGGAAACTTGACAAAATCTATTACCATCATCAAGATAACAGCCGAACAACACAGCCCTAAATTCTGCCCTAATCTAAATCAAGTTCTAACGCGAACTCCCACACGCAACATTCATATCACTTCACCCTAACAATATAACAAATCTACCACTCAAAATAACCTCAAACATACACCTCATTATCAATAATAATTGTTATATATACTCTTTATAAACACTTCTTCATCAATATACCAAAACAAAAACCCCCCCCCCCATATTATATACTAACACATCAAAAATATATTCCCCCATTCTACCTTAAACCCTTGATTCTTGAACACAAAAATCCCTAATAATTTTTTTCTACTCTCTTGCTCTTGAATTATTCAACCGATCTAAGGGTAGGAATTTTAAGAAAGTGATTTAAAGGTAATAAGGTTAGTAGTATGCGATGTAGAGTCCAAGTTAGAATCAAATTTGTTTCCTTTTTCCTCCTAAACCCATAACCGGCCGATTCACCCTTATCTTATCTTTTTTTTATTTAATTATTAATTACTTAATTACTTGCATTACCTTAAGTTTTTATAAAAACCTAAGTTTATTTGAGTATACCTTTTTGCGTAAACGCAATTTACTAGACTTTTAAAATAAATAATAACTTTTCATTTTCAACCCAACTTTCCAAAAATAGAAATTTCATTTCTTTCTTATTCTAACCACTAAAGCCTATTCAAACCTAATTTTACTAACACATAAATACGTATACGTAATAATACTTACACGATGAATCACTAAAATGCTTAAATTACAAAATCATTTCCTTGTCACTAAAAGTGAACAAAATGAACTCCACAAAATCCAACACAAATCCAATCCCAGTGAGACGATCACGCTCAATGGACTGATTACCAAATCTCACATATCCCACATAAACACATATAATCACGTATAACACAAATAACACATAACCCATACATTGCAACCGATACACGAGTCAACACTAATAGTTTGACTAACCTGCTCAAGTCATGGTTGTCACATACGTGAAAGTAATAAAGTCATGAAGTGATGAAGTTATGCAAATACTAAGTCATGGTTTCAAGATCGAAACAAGTATGAGCATGTCGGCCTAAAAGTCACGAGCACACAAAGTAAAAGATCACAAGATGATGATTAGAGATTAAGATTGGTTGATGATCTCAAGAATGCTTAAGTTAATACAAAGGACAAGATGATGGAACAAAGTAAAGCTTAAGTCAAAAAGATCACAAACATTTTGTAAAGAAAACCAATGAATGAAAATTCAAAGATTTTAGAGATAGTCATTAGATCAAGACTTAGAATGCTAGAATTCAAATTGTATTTTTTGGGGTGACCTCCCTTAGGGGGAGATTGTTAGGTTTACGAAAAAGACTCGGTCACCCCGTGTATTGTCTAGAATAGCATAGCTCGTAGTTTAATCATTAGCGTATGAATTATGGTGTTGGGTCGGGTCTTTACCCACATGTTAGCCCACTCCATAGCCCACTTAGGGCACTTAAACTCTTGTATTTAAACACCCTTTCCAGCCATGGGAAGGGTTGGTTGTTCATTGTATTACAAAAATACACTAAGTGATTTTCTCTCACTAGAACTTCCCATTTTCTCTCTCTAGAATCGGCCAACCATCATTCCTAGGCTTATGTTATGATATCCAATATCCTACATTTATATTTTAAATATATATACTTATGATATTAATTCAGAAATGTAGTACCGTTTATTCTCGATCTTTAAATTCTTACTCTTCTCTCGTCGAATTTCTTTGAAATCGTTGAGTCAATCGTTTCGTCCATACGAATAGGTATATTTTAAGCATTTCGAGAGTTATGTCGCACTTAGCCCAGGTTTATCGAGTTGTTTTTTTTGTGATTACCACCCAACCATGAAACTAAGTTGTTTTGTAATGTGAATAAAGGTTTTGAAACGAGATTAAGAGTTTTGAAATGAGAATAAGAGGTTTTGTAATGAGAAAGAGATTTTGTAACAAGAATAAGAGTTAGTAATGAGAAAGAGGTTTTGTAACGAGAATAAGGGTTTTGTGATGAAAATGAGGATTTGGTAAAAGGAAAAGGATTTTGTGTGAGTAAGAACGAACGCTTGTACAATAAGACAACTTTGTACTAAATGTTAACAAGGTAAAATTAATGTTAGGTCGTGGCCGGGTACCGTTATGCGTTGTGTAGAGATTATTTGTGTGTTGTGTAGAGATTATTGGTGCTTCGTGTAGAGATGACATGTGCGGTTATTATCATTTGTTGAGGTAAGTTCTCATAGCCCCACTTTTTAAATCTTTTCTGTTGGGGGAAATGATACTCAAATGTGTTTTGAACTGTTTTCTGAACTGTGCAAAAATGTGGTTTGTTTTTGGGACAATTTATGTGCTTATGACTGCTATGTGAATATAGGTAATGTGATTTTACTTGCATGTACTGTGTTTAGCATGGAAAGGGTTGTGACTTACTTGCATGTACTGTATTTGGCATGACAAGGGTTATGATTTTACTTGCATGTATTATGTTTGGCTGGGCACGGATTGTATTTATTGCATTTACTGTTGTTTGGCATGGCATGTGTTGTGATTTTACTTGTGTGTATCTGTGTTAGGATGGAAAGGTTGTGATTAGCACGGAGATGCTATGTCTTGTAAGGTCCTGCCTAATATAGTAGTGCTTTAGTGGTAGGCCTTTTCTGGCGTAAGTGACATATCGGAGTTGCGACTCCAAGAGCATTGGGTATGCTGGATGTGACTAGTGGGGATGCTAGTTCATGGTACATGATTAGCGGGGATGCTAAGTCATGGGTTTGTTTGCTTATATTCATGTTTATTGCCAATTGCTCACATTTAAATGATGGGCACATCAAAACGGGTTTTAAGGTAAACTAGGAGTCACAACATTTATTTTGACGTTTTTCAAGTATCATTTACAGGTGTGTTTTGTTAAAGCAAATTGGGTGGTTTGGGATTAAGATGTGCACACCTTAGGATTTAGGATTTAAGTTGAGTTTACATATCATGTTCTAAACATGAAATCCTTGTAATTAAATTTTTGTAAAGTTCGGATGGTATTATCTTGTATCTTGTGCAATGTGAATCATATGTAGCATTCTTGTGTTTCCGCCGCTGACGAGGTATGACAGATTAGTATTCAGAGCCATGGTTATAGAGAATGCTCTTTTTTATAAAAAGAAAACACAACATTAACCAGACTAGAGTTTTGTAAAACCTCAAACATGGTAAAAGTTAACTAGCCCGAGCAGTTCATGGTACTTCCTAAATTATGCATAGCCTGATCAACTATGCTTAATTCACGAAGGACTATGAAATAATAGGGGTAATTTTCTTAAGCTATGTTAGAGGAAGGGGGGATGTGTGAGTAGTGAGACCACCTAAAAATAAGTTGACCTCGAGCGTACGTATTGGGTAATACGTACTTTCGTGTAGTGATGTGATATGAGAACACTTGCGAGTTTTGAAATCTAGAGTGTTGTTGATTGCCTAGTGCTTTCCATGTTACCTTATTTGTATTGCATGATGCCCTGAAATCCTAGGTAGATATGTCACTGGTAGCAACGTTAGTTGAGGATGCGTATTGGGTAGTTATGTTGTGTATTGCATAATGCCCTGAGAGCCTTGGTAGGTATGTTGATTGGTAGCGATGCTGATTAAGGATGTTCCCTTAGTAGATATGTTGAGGTATTGTATGATGCTTTGAGGTGCTTACTTTGTGTAGAACCATGAGGGTACTTGTTTGTCGTTCGTACCTCTTGAGTATAATCGAGTATATATATATTTATATATATATATATATATATATATATATATATATATATTTAGATATATATAATATATATATTTATATATATATATATATTCTCCATACTAATCTGGCATTTGATAGATTATCCAAACCCCGAGCCTATCCTTAGTTATGGTGGGGGTTTCGGTCCGTTAGTGGTATTTGTTTAGTCATTCGAATAGTGTCTGGCGTTTTTTTAGCTATGCATTACAACCTCATGTGCGAATCTAGCTTTCAACAGCGTAGAACACGTTATGAGAGATGTTGAGGGGGTTATATATATATATATATCTATATATATATATATAATATATATATATATTAATATAAAATATATATATATATATATATATATATATATATATATATATATATATTATGTTATATGTGTGTGTGTATATATAATAATTATATATATATATATATATTATATATATATATATATATATGTATATAATATATATTACTATATATATATTGTATGTATTTTATATAAGTATTACGGTTACGAACACTAATTTCAAATGCCTATGTTGATTATATATATGTAAAGCACAGTGATGCTGGTAATTTGAGTAATGATATTTTGTAAAGATACTTATACCCTTTACCGTGTTATCACAGGTCATGTCTACCTCAGCTTATGTCGATTCAGAGACTATCACCCTGGCTGACGGAGCTCAGAGCTCCCGAGTGCCCGTCCCTTTACCTGATGACCCTTATGTAGCGGTTAAATAGGCACAGTTAGTTGATACTGAGTCAGAGCCAGATGAGGATCCCTAATAGGCAGAGGAGTCGCAGCCATTAGGTTCTAGAGTACCCCTTACTGATAAGGAATTTGAGGCTTCTAAGCTATCAGGTACTAGGATTGACTCATCCCATTCACCAGCTTTATCAGATTCCACCACCCCACTATCACCCGATCACCTGCTTACTCAGGTTTCACCTACCCCTACACCTACCCGAGGTTCATTTCACCTCAGGACCGCATGTATGACAGTGCGCGCCTAGCCCGCCATGTCTCCTGGTCTTTCGGCCAGAGTGATAGAGGCGATGACCTTGTCAGATTCAACTTTCCGTAAGAGGTATAGATCCTCTTACAAGACACCATCACCATCACCATCTCTGACCCTTCCAGTACAAAAGAGGTATAGAGGTACATCTGAGCTCATATTAGATACTGATAGTGAGGGGGATGAGTTAGGAGACTTGAGATACTGATCGAGATGGGTGGAGGATGAGAAGTTCGGATAGAGAGTGAGAGTGAGAGATGGTTGGATGATGAGTGTCATGTTTGATGATGAGGGTATGTTTAGTGATGATAGTCATGTTTAGTGTCTCACCCGTAATATTTTGAGGTCAATATTGTAAAACTTTTTTTGCTGCATTACTTTGACTTTTATACGTTACGTTTGAATTTGACAGTTTACCGGGAAGTCAAACCGCGTAAATCTGAAAAACATCATCGGGCGCGTCCCGACATCGGTTATTAATAAATTTAGGCCTTATATGAGATATTTTAACTTTTCTAAGTGTTTCGGGGATGTTTTAATACTTGCTGATTATTAAATTTTAGGGTTCTATCTTTTAAATAGCATTTTTTACTTCGTTTTTTTATTTAATATGTTTTGTTTTTTGTTTTGTTTTTTTCTTTTTGTTTTTGGTTTTTTTTTTATGTTAGTGTGGTTTGTTCTGTTTTTTGTGATTTTTTTTTTTGTTGTAATTGTTTTCTGTATTTTTTTTTTTACTTTTTATTTTTTTTTGTTGGTTTTCTTTTTGGTTTTTAGTTTTTTGATTTTTTTTTTTTTTTTTTTTTTTTTTTTTTTTTTTTTTTCTTTTATAGCGTTTTGACCAAACGGAACCCCGGAAACCCGAAATCTTTTCGTGTAAACTCGAGTTATCATCCGTCAAGCTTTGTAATGTTAAAAATTTCGTTCACCTCCCTTTGGTTTGTCATGTTGGACGCCTAAACCCCAACAACATCACCATACATCCTAAATTAATAAAATGGCATCTTATTTTGAAAGCCCCACCCATGTGTGCATGCTAGATGAGAAAGTGACTTATGAGAAGGTCACTCTCATGCACAACTCACTAGCTTAACATTCTCATGTGATCTCTTACATTGTGTAAGAGGTTGACTTTCAATTTGACCAACTAGTATCCATAAGATGAGCCATGATGCAAAATTTGAACCCATTTGGGTCCTTGGGGGTTAGTTCGGCCGAAACCACCAACACACACACTCTTGGTGTGTGTTGGTCACATGTGTGTACACTTAACCCTTAAAAACCCTAGTTCTTCCCTATATAAACCCTCCTTATAACACTTCTAGGTCATTTCACTTACACATAGCCTCCACAAAAATTCTTTCTCTCTTGTTCTTTCTTGTGGGTCTCGGCTCAAAACACCAACACAAACACTTCTATAAATTTTGATTTCCAACAAGATATAACCATTCCAATATCATTTTCATTCATGTCTAAGGTAGATCCAAGTATTGGTTGGTTGATTTTCAAGGTTTTCTCAAGATTATAAAATTAGGGTTTCCAATTTTATAAGTGGGTTTTATAGATCTAGTCATCTTGGGTATAGATCTTGTGATTCTCTACTTGTGTCTTCATTCTTGTAAGCATCCTTGACCCATCTCTTGTTTCGTCTCTTTTATTCTTATGAATATTGTTCAAGTTTAAGAATCCATGTGTTTGTGTTACTTTTCTAAAAAGAAATGATAAAGTATCTTGACAACTTTTATAAAAATAGAAGTATTACGTTTGTTGTTTTATAAGTTATGGTGAGATGAGTTGAAAAGTGTGTTGCAACAATAGAAATGAAGGGATTAGGTTAGATTAAGTGTAATTTTGTTGGTTGGTTTGGTAGTGATCGGGATTAGGCTAGAATAAGCATTATTGTGGCGTTTGGATGGATTTTTAGGAGTATTTGTGAAAGGACATGTTGCTGATCCAAATTAGTTTTGAGGTTTTGAGCGACCTAAAAATGTTTTCATTAGACGTAAAAGTAGTTTTTGAAGAGCTTGTTTCGAATAGATAGTTTTTCACATATCGTGGTGTGTGTGAACGGCCAAGTTATAGCCAAATGAAACTTGAAACATTTTTCAGCAAAACCCAATGAATAGTGTGCTGATGTGAATAGTAAAAAGGGTATTCGGACACTTTCGGATATTTTTGGACTTTCTAAACACTAGCGAAACATATAGTAACACATATATATAGATTAGCATCATTTGAAGACGTCATTAACATATTTTAGGAAAAGCGATAAAGTTACTAAAAACAGTAAGTTTGGTAAAACTTAGCGGATCGGATTTGGAAGTTTAGCGATTATGGATAGTTAGCGCATTTTGAAAATATGTAAACTTAACAAATATAGAGGGCGGTATTAACGTCTTGAAACTAAAAACTTTCCTAAAATAGAAATTATCTTAGCCTCCGTAGTAATTTTTTGGTAAAAGCCGAGAGTGCGCTTGCCGATCAGAACACGCGAACGTAGGGAGTTGATTGTCGTCAGTACTTTAGATTGAAACAACATAATACATGGAACACACTAGTCAGACTAGTGGATCGACCTTCTGCTGTCTTAAGCTGTTGTGTATAAGTTCAATTGGTAGGAATTTGACTAACATCAGATCTGTTTTCTTCACACTCCAGTAGAAGTCTCTCAGAGTAAGCATTTGATAGAAGCATATTAGTACAACGTGGGGCTATGAAACTCACTTTGAGGGCGAAGTGGTGAATCGATAAATCCACGAGCAGGATTAAAGCCGAAAGGTCCTTAGTCACGCCCGCTGAGTGTTCGCGTACCAGTATAAATGTATCGCCCGCTTTCGGTATATTTTGCTCTATCAGCGTCGCACTATCCCAGTATTCGACCCTAAAACTCTTTCAGTCTCCACTCACATCCCACCCCTCACCTAAAACCCCCCTGATCGCACACCTCTCTATCCCCACAGACCTCGCACCCTCACCCACCCCCCCCCCAGTCTCCCCACTAGCCCACCCCACGCGCCTTTTACCCTCCTTTCAATGCTTTATACTTTGATGGTGTGAAAAACATTTGTTTGCTTTTAAAATTGTGGACACAAGTGCCTTAAAGTTGGAGTTTTTACATGTTTATGTGTTGCCTAGTTGCTTTACAAACCACTATTGCCCGAACTATCAGGAAACTGTTTTATTAGTCACCTATGGCCAAATTAAGATTAGTTAATTGTGAGCATGTGATGAATGCGTAAATAATCTTATGGGATCTAATACCCCTATCTGCTTTGGTTTACTTAACGAAGACACAAAACGGCTATCTGGTCATGTTAGGTTTGTGCGTTGTGGTGGTCTTTGGTTTGGGACACCAGTTAGGGCAGGAATACTATGTGGCATGATATGATATGCCCTGTTATTATTAGCATCGGTGTCATGAGCTTAGCGTAACAGTAAATACTTTTTATGTGATGTCGTATCTGTTATAGTAGTCGCATACATTTTGAAATCTTGTGGTCCACTCTTGTATTAACTTAAACTTATGAATTCACCAACATTATGTTGACGTTTTAAACATGTTTTCTCAGGTGCTTAGCTTGGCTTGATTCTTGATGCTAAATGGAGTCTATGTGCTATGTGACTTCGCCAATTTCAAGACTTATCTATTTATATACTCGTTGTCATTGTCAAACTTCATTATGCTTCCGTTACATTTAACTTTCATATGATCGGTTGTAAAACTTAATTAAATTTCTTTTATGCAACGAGTACACTTTTTCAAACGTCCATGATTAGTGGTCGTTCTTTATTGCTTTGTGTTCGGATTGTTATGACGTCACGCCCTTAGACACGTATTCCATCCAGGCCCCGTTTGGGGGTATGACAGATTGGTAATCAGAGCCAGGGTTATAGAGAACCAGGTAGTTATACTAGGTCTGGTCTATAACCAGTATGTGATCATATGTGCCTCTATCTGTGCTTACGTGCTCGCTCGTGTTCGTTTATAGCCCTACTAACGAGGAAGCCAAGAAGGAATTTTTATATCATTGTGCAACTTAGAAGTTTTGGAAATCAACATTTAATTTTTATATAATTGTGAAACTTGGAAGTTTTAAAATCATCATTTATAACGAATCTTTGTCTTACAAACTTTAAAGTTAAAAGACAACGGCTAGTGACGATTTCTAAAAGGGAAAATGTTGTCTAATAGTAACCAAGTTTGATAACTGTTCCAATTATGTCACTCAAACTTTATAATGACCTCAAAAACCACTTAAGTTTCAATACTGTTCTATTATTGTGTAATTGTTCAAAAAACTATCTTTAAGATATTCATATGTGCATTATTTGGTTGTACCTTAATAATAAATACACACCCCCTGAATTTCACTAACCCCAACCAACTTAATGTACAACCAATTTATGCACATGTGAAAAGCGATATATGCCACAAAATAATAACCAAGTTTGAAAAGTGTTCCGTTTTAATCACTCAAACATAAAAATTACATAATAATAGAACACTATCGAAACTTTGAGTGACTAAAACGGAACACTTTTCAAACTTGATTATTATTTTATAATCAAAAGAAAAGTTGCAGTGACTAAATTGGAACAAAAGTGAAAGTTGGTTACTATTTCATGATTTTAACCCTTTATAAAACTTCAACCAAACCTATTTTGTAATGGACCCTCAACTCGTTATTTATAACCAACTTCATTTTGCCAACTTTTCTTCACCCTCCGATGTAGGATGACCAAATCCATTTTAAAACTAAAATTCGCACTGTTATAGCATTAATCATAGTAAAATTCATTCTAAAAAATTTAATGGGGCGAAAAAAAAAAAAAACATCGTATTAGAGGTCGGTCGCTCAAACATTTGACCGTTATAAAACTATAGTCGAACTCTAGCGATCATCTGCTTAAAATCCCATGCCATAAGTCACATTGCAAAAGGCTCACTGAGACAACCCAACCAGCTTTAGATCCCATGTCACACATCGATCAAGCATGCTTTTTGCAAAATTATTAGTTATAAACCCACGTATAAACACAAGTTGTAAGCATGCTAGTCATGACTGAAACATAAACGAGTTGTAACACTTTACCTTTCTATATGAAAAGCTAACATAGACGCACCAGTAAGTTCTCGCAACTTGTAAGTGCAAGATTATTCACTGTAAGCCAGAGATGTAAAAAAATTACTTTTATATAATCAAGAAAGTCAGTAGAAGTTTTCTAAACAAACTTTACAAAGATTATAATATGTAAAAAAAAAAAAAAAACTTTAAATCAAAAACGCTTGTTAGCATGTTTAAAATATTTAAACTAAAAGTTTATCGTATATCAACACCAAAGATACTGTTTTAGTTGTAAATATAAATATCAATATTTGCTACTCAACACCAAAGCAGTAGTGTGTGACGATTAATAACATACTCATAAGTTGAACCGCGCTCGTCATTGCCAAGATTACCGAAATAAGTGTTTAATCCAAAACGAATAAAAAAGATAAAACCCATTTATCCAAAACGAATCAAAAAATAAAACTCATAAAATATGTCTACTTAAAAGATGACTAGTTTTGAGTCGGATCCCGGAGCTTGAAAAATGATAGTGCTGGTCATGGTTGAAAAACATATTAGCTAATCAAAACATTATTCCTAATCTTAAAGTCTTTATAAAGCATTTAGCCAAATTTTAAAATTAGAAGTACTTAAAATTTTAAGTAAAAAGATTACTATAAAAATAAGTCTTAAGAATTCAATCAATATACAATTATTTCAACATTTAAGAATTTAAATCTAAAGTTGTAACAACCTAAAAAAACCCATTTAAACATTTTGGAAATTAAATGTAAATTTGTAACAGCCAATGTAAATGTTTTGTAACAACAGACCCATTTTAACATTGCATTATATATATGAATATATGATGCCCCATAACAAGCACCAGAATATCTTCCTTTATTTATTTTCTCTTTAGAACAAATTCAGTCATTTCCATCTCATGCCAGTCACACATACATAAACATAACCACCACTACCAGCTGAACTGATGCCGCCATCTGCGAAGACCTTTTGTTATCTGAAACAAAGTTGTCGCAGCAGTTGCATGAGCTGCCTAAAGAGCTAATTTTCATCATCTTGTCAAGATTAGACAGGAATGCTTTGGCCCGTGTTGAATGTGTATGCAAAGATTGGCGTATTATCATCAATGACCCTTATATGCAAAAGATGCGCGTCGTTGATAAAGAGCCGATACCCATCAAGTTGGAACAATTTCAGCCGGTCTGTCATAGCCATGTACGATTCGAAGTAAGCCTTTTCCTAATCTTCAAGTGTCTCACAGCGGAGAATAATCGAGTTTTTCAGTTTCCTTTGTCACTCCCGGTTTCCTTCAACGGAGATATTATTCCTATAGGCGTTTCTTGTTGCAAAAGACTAATGCTTCTCTCTGTGTCGCAAATGGTTGAAAGTGATAATCCAATTAAACTGTTGGTCGTTAATCCAGAGACTCGAACTTGTCATCATGTTCCGGAGAATAAGCTGGCATTTCCTAGCATGTGTGAGGGGATCGGGATTTGTTTTAATCAGAGTTCCAAAATATTCGTGATTGTAGGTGTTTTCACTAGGACACTTCTAGACAACAATCTTCTGGATTACAATGAACAGTACTCTGTCATTTAGTATGTGGGAACCGACATTTGGTTAGAGACTGACCATGCACCATCAACGGACGGTTGAATTGGTTGTTGCGTGACTCGGTTGATGATGAAGGGTTAAGGAAAATAGCCTGGTTTAACGTTTTTGTTTGCTAATTGTTTTAAATTAATTTGTGGATTTAGATTGGAATCTGGGGGTAGTAGCCATTGTTCCTTGTTTGCTGATATTTTTTTCGTTTTGGTTATCTTTTTTTTTTTTTTTTTTTGTTTTGCATCTCTTCTTTATTGCCTTTGTCTTGTTATGTATTTGTTTTGATTTTTGTTTTGCTGTTGTGTATTTCTGATAATGTTTTGTTGATTTGTTGATTTGGTGATGCTTGTGTTGTGTGATTTTTTTGGATTTTGTTTGTTGTTTTTGGTTGTCCATTTGGTGTTGTTGATTTTGTTGTGTGTGGATTTGTTGTCTTTGATTTGTATGTTTTGGGTTTTTTTTGAATTCTTCCTCCATCTTGCAACTCTTTCTGTTTGGTCCTTTTCATTGAATTTCTGCAACCATCTGTTGTTTTGCTCATCAAGACTTTGAAAAACTATGACTATTTGCTTTTTCTTTTGCCACATTATATGTGCTTGTTTTGTGTGTTTTTTTTACTTTTGCATGACTTTTTTGTATTTGTTTTTTTCTTTTGTTTTTGTGTTTTCGTTTCAATTTCCTTTTTTTAGTTTGGTTTTTTTGTTTTTTGGGTTCTAATTCTCTCTTTTTGTGCTTATTTTCTTGTTCTTTGCTGTATTTGCCATTTTATCGTGTGATCCAAAATCAATCATATTTCGTCTGTCTATTTTCTCCGATCCTGCCTTCCTAAATTTAATGAACATTATACTGATTTATGGACTTTTATTTTCTTGGACTATTCTTGTGCTCTAGCGTTTGTATTTTGTTTTTTGTTTTTGGTGCAGTGTGGTGGGCTCTGTTTTTTGCTGGCTTGGAAGTTGTTGTTGTTGGGTTGGTGGCGGGGTGGGTGGGGGATGTCTGCTCGTTATGGTATTTTTTTTATTCGCATACCTAACTCCATCTTTATACGTTTTCTCACTAAAATCCAAAAAACGATTTTTTGAAGTAAGCACAGAATATTTTGGACTTTTTTGTTTATCTTTGCTTATTGCATTTTTTTATTTGTATCATTTTGACTATCTTACAACCTCAACAAATTTGATACATGACGTATTTTTTTGTTTTTTTGTTTTTTTGGTGATATGATTCTTTTGTATTTTATTCTTTTCTTGAAATCCTCCCTACTATTTTGTCTTATTGAAAACATTAATCGTCTTATTCCTTAATGAAGGGTTAAGGAAAATAGCCTGGTTTAACGTAGAGAGGGACGACTTTGAAACGATGATTCTACCGATAGAAATAGGGAAAACGTTTGGACGAGATATGATTAAGCTTGATGATCATCAGTTACTTCATCTGAATGAAGAACTTGGTCTCACCACCACCCCACCACCACCGGCTCCACCACCACCGACCCCACCACCACCTGCACAACCACAGACCGCCGCCGGCACAACCACCCCCACCCTAGCCCCACCACCACCATCGACACAACCACCCCCACCGCCCCGTCGCCGCCACTGGCACAACCACCCCCGACCCCACCCACCACCGGCCCCACCGCTACTGCCACCTCCATCGACCCCACCGCTACCACCATTGGCCCCATCGCTGTCACCATCGGCACAACCACCCCTGGCCCCACAACCTCACCACCGGCCCCCCCACCCCAGCCCCACCATCGGCCCCGGCCCCGACCCCAGCATCACCCGCCCCACCAACACCACCCGCCCCATCTCCACCACCCCCACCGGCCCACCACCACCCCCTCCCACCACCAGCCCCAACCACCCCCGACCCCACCACCCCCCGCCCCACCACCCCCACCACCGGCCCCATTGCCAGCGACCCCATCGCCACCGGCATCGACCCCATCACCACCCGCCCCACCGTCGTCGGCCCCACCACCACCACCGGCCCTACCACCACCACCACTAGCCGCCCGTTATATCCGGTCAAGACACGATTGTATCCGGCATGGACCCGGCAATATCCGGCTCTTAGTCAGGTTAGTCGGGTCGCAAGGCCAGGTTACATGTTAATTTTATCCCATAATTTGCCTTGTTTATTAAAATACGATATGAACTTGACCAACATGGCTGTACACTTTGTTTTGGTACAATATATAACAAAAGAAACAATTAATAACAAACTATATTTCAAGTAGGCACTTGATTTTAATTGGGCAGTAAGCATCTTAATGTTTTGAAAGATAGTAACAAAGTTTTATAAATGAGAAGATCATCTTTGATAAATCAAAAGACCTGGCACTTTGAAAAGATAATCTTTGAGCCTAAGGTCATAATCTAGTATACCAGAGATCTAAACCAAGCTAAAAGAGGCAAAATCATCAGAAACATATCAATTGATCAGACAATTGTGCATCCATGAGCAATCATACAAAAGGACCATAAATATGGTTGTCTCATATCAAGGGTAAGAGTTTATTAATTTGTTTTTGACAACCAATCTCAATATCTCATATAAATAGAAACTGGATTAATGCATCAGAAGAAAAGTTCATGCAAAAATAAGAGCAGCAAGCTCAACAATTATGGATTTTTTTAATGGGTTATTATATCTTATCGGGTTAATCGTGTTGACCCGATAACAAAAAAATATTGGACCCTAACCCGACCCTATAAGGCTATCGGGTCAACTCGATAAGCTATGTTTGACCCGAATCAACCCGACCCTATAAAGTGTTATCGGGGTCGGGTCGGGTCGGCTCGGCTCATTTGACACACCTACATATAGAGGTGTCTCTTTGTGTTTTTAGCCTACTTATCTTAGAATAACAAGCTAGATTTATTTAGAATTGGATATCATAGTTCAAAATGCATATTATTCTCTATGCAGAACGAACATGGTCATCACATAGAGGCATGCAAAGGCAACCGGTGAATGGCCATGGTTAGTTAATTATAATATCTCAAAACTATTATTTAACCGAACTCATGTGATTATATATAACAAGTTTTAGATAATCAATGTTTGTTAACTCGTTTTACATCTCAAACCTGACGAAGCCACATATGACATACATTGATACACCGGGGTCGTTGGATGCAGGAAGGGTCAAACGGGTTTTCGTGGCGCCAAAGTAGCAAAAGGACTTCGTCATGGGATAGGATAACTATCACCATAAACTATCTTTATCTTTATGCTAATAGGAGATGTTTGAGTTGTGTTAGGATTTGTGTGTCAAGTCAGTCATTATCATTATAGGATATGTGTTTGTGTTAACGTGGGAATGGCCCATGCGTGTCTATTTAAACCATCAGGATTTAATGAAAGAATCAAGTTTTAGCTAAATCACATATCTGTTCTTCTCTTCTTTTATTCTCAGGAGCACGCACTCGCTTAAAGAGGTGCAAGCCAAACGATGCTGCCTAACGGGCCGTATCAATTTGGTGCTTTCATTGCTTTCATCATGGACGAAAACGCAATTCGTTTGTTGCTCAAAGATCAGTCGGACACCTTTACGGCTCGGCTGGTAGCTATCCAAGCACAACTTCAGGAAACTAAAAATCTGTTACAAGTACGCCATGGGGGTGGCGGCGACTCGGGATCCGCTTTACCGCGAGCCATGCGCTTAGATGTACCTAAGTTTAATGGCACAGATCCGGATAATTGGATTTTCTTGATTACCGAATACTTTTCCTTATTGAATACTCGAGTCGACCAACGTCTGAAGGTCGTGGGTTTCAATCTTGAAGGAGAGGCGGCAGAGTGGTTCCGTTGGATGACGAGGAACAAACTCATCACCGATTGGGACTGGTTTGTGGAAAGTGTGCGTAATCGTTTTGGACCCTCTAAATACGAAGATCCGCAGGGTACATTGTCAAAGTTGTTGCAAACTGGTATGGTGGCGCAATATCAGGAAGAGTTTGAAAAGCTCATGAATCGTGTAACTGATATCTCAGAAACCTTGCTTATCTCGTTTTATATATCAGGTCTTAAGCTAAACCTTCAACGTGAATTGCTCGTGGCTAAGCCGGCAACGCTTGGGGAAGCTTTTGCACTAGCACGGGTGACGGAAGCAAGATTGATGGATCAGCAGTCCAGGACAGTTATCACCACCACGACGACGTCAATCACGAGTCAGCCCAAACCAGCTACTCCACGGGTTTCAGGCCCTAAAACTGACGTAAGAAAACCGCCATTGTTACCGACCCCAACATCACTCTCATCCAACATGGCTAACAAACCGCTTGCCATCAAGTGGATTTCGCCAGCGGAGCGTCAGGAACGCCTCAACAAAGGGCTATGTTTTAATTGTGACAACAAGTGGGCGTGTGGTCATAAATGTCCGGGGAAGTTTTTATTGTTAATGGCCGAAGACGGCGACGGTACGGGTCAAGATATGGAAGCTGATGCAACGGACGCTGTGGAAAGTGGTGATATATCCATTCTTAACTCATTGATTGGGCACGGAAGTCCTCGCTCTCTCCAACTATAGGGAACAATCGGCTCAGGTGAGGTGCATGTTCTTATTGATAACGGGAGTACCTATAATTTTGTGCAGCCCGGTATAGTGGAAAGAATGTGTTTGCCTGTCCAAACGACCAAGGCTTTCAAGGTTTATATTGGGAGTGGGGAATCCTTGTTGTGTGAAAATATGTGTTCGCAGGTCACACTTAGTATGCAGGGGCTGATTATGGAGGTCGATCTTTATGTCTTACCAATGAAGGGTCCTGACGTGGTTTTAGGTATCCAATGGTTGCAAAAGCTAGGGAAAGTAACCCACGACTATGCTAAGCAAACCATGGAATTTACCTTGGTTAATACTAAGTACTCCTTGCAAGGCGATGAATCATTACGCATGAAGAAGATTAGCCTTCATCATATGCAAGCCCTACTAGAGACCGAGGATGTTTATGGTGTGTACGAATGTCATGGCCTGTCACTAGAGGCCGAGGGAGTTGCCACAACACCAGAGGTCGCGGATCCGGTTCACCCAGAGCTAGAGCAGCTTCTTACGCGATTTGACTCGCTTTTTCAGGTACCCACTTCTTTGCCACCTCATCGTTTGATTGACCACCGAATCCATTTACTTCCTAATACCAAACCAGTTAATGTTCGTCCGTATCGATACCCTCATTATCAAAAGGGGGAAATGGAAAAACTAGTCAATGAGATGTTAGAGCAGGGGATTATTCGATTTAGTCAGAGTCCTTTTTCGTCCCCCGTATTACTTGTTAAAAAGAAAGATGGGAGTTATCGTTTCTGTGTGGACTATCGGGCTTTGAATGCGGTAACGGTTAAGGATAAATTTCCCATTCCAACGGCGGATGAAATGTTCGACGAACTTGGCGGGGCGGTTATTTTTACTAAACTTGACCTACGAGCTGGGTACCACCAGATTCGGGTGCACGAGCGTGACATCTATAAAACGGCGTTTCGAACACATGATGGGCATTATGAATTTTTGGTTATGCCGTTCGGTCTTACCAACGCACCGTCTACATTTCAAGCCACCATGAACCGGTTGTTTTCGCCTTACTTACGTAAATTCGTGATTGTTTTCTTTGATGACATCTTAGTTTACAGTACCACACTTACGGCTCATTTGGAACATTTGGAGTGTGTTTTGAATTGTTTACAAGAATACCAGTTTTATGTGAAGAAATCTAAGTGTGTCTTTGGGGCAGCAACTTTGGAATATCTGGGACACATCATCTCAAGGCATGGTGTGGAGATGGACCCTAAGAAAGTATCTGCGGTTCGTGAATGGCCTATACCCCAGTCGCAACGACATGTGCGTGGGTTTCTTGGATTAGCTGGGTACTATCGGCGGTTTATTAAGGGGTATGCGACATTGGCGGCGCTGTTGACTGATTTGTTGCGGAAGGACGGGTTCAAGTGGGGAGACCGCGAGTCTGAGGCCTTCAAAGCTCTTATACAACAACTATCGACTACCCCAGTCTTGGGCCTACCCGACTTCGAAAAAACATTTACTGTAGAAACGGATGCGTCAGGGGATGGAATAGGTGTGGTTTTGTTGCATAATAACAAACCTATCTGTTATTTTAGTCGAAAATTAGGTCCTCGAATGCGTTTAGCGGCTACATATCAGAAAGAATTATTCGCCATCGTGGAAGCAGTTTTTAAATGGCGGTAGTATTTGTTGGGACGGCGATTCATTATCCGAACGGATCATAAAAGTATTAAGGAGTTGATGCAATAGGTGATTCAAACCCCGATTCAACAGAAGTATGTGCGTAAGTTAATGGGATTCGATTTTGCCATCGAATATAAACCGGGGGTGTTAAACCAAGTGGCCGATGCTTTTTCACAAATGTACGAGGACGAGGGACCCTTAACTGCTTCAATCATGGCTTTAAGTCAGCCCTTGGTTTCGTTTATGGAAGATCTAAAATAGGAAAATCGGACTTTAGAGGAATTGCTCGACTTGCATCGACAGTTGCACCTTGGGGATGCCGCGGCTGGTTTCAGACGAGAAGGTGGGCTGGTCATTTTTCAGGATCGCTATTTTATTGGGATGGAGTCAAAGCTTAAGTCGCTGCTCCTGCGAGAATTTCACAATACTCCTATCGCAGGACACGGGGGAGTCAAGAGAATGTTAGTGGGCTTGTCGGGTTTGTTTTACTGGAAGGGGATGCGTAAATCGGTCGAGAAATACATCAAAAGTTGCTTAGTATGTCAGCAAACAAAATATTTGACTCAGGCCAGTGTTGGGTATTTGCAAACCTTGCCTATGCCGATGGCCGTATAAGAAGATGTTTCTATGGACTTCATAACTGGGATGTCGTTATCAAAAGGGTTTTCGGTCGTTCTGGTGGTGGTGGATCGGTTTTCAAAATATGCGCATTTTGCGACATTGCCAACTAGTTTTAATGCTCCCAAGGTGGCTGAAGTGTTCGTGGAAGCCGTTGTTAAACATCATGGTATACCTAAGACCATCGTGTCTGACCGTGATCCTATTTTTGTTAGCAAGTTTTGGACTCAGCTTTTTAAACTTAGTGGTACATAGTTAAATCATAACACCGCTTATCATCCCCAAACGGATGGGCAAACTAAGGTAGTAAACAGTGGGTTAGAGCAGTATCTGCGTGCCATGGTAACCGACCGTCCTGACCACTGGGTCCGCTTCTTACCATGGGCCGAGTATTGCTATAATACTAGTTATCACAGCAGCATTAAGATGTCTCCGTACCAAGCATTGTTTAGGAAGGTTCCGTTATCTATCATTCCATATCCACCTGGGTCCTCTAAAGTGGCGGCTGTGGAAGACTTGTTAGTAGAGCGGGATGAGTTGCTTCGTAGGCTTAGGGACAATTTACTAGCAGCCAAGAATCGTATGGAGGAAAAGGCTAACCTTAAACGTCGCTAAGTGGAGTTTAATGTGGGAGATAAGGTGCTCGTTAAACTTCAGCCTTATCGGCAGCTTACTTTGGCTAGGCGTTTATCTCACAAATTGGCGAAGAGGTACTATGGGCCGTATGAAATTTTGGAGCGAATTAGGAAGGTGGCTTACCGCCTTGCGTACGGTTACTGTAAGATTCAATCATGTGTTTCATGTGTCAATATCAAGCCATTTTTTTAGGGGGGGGGGGAGTGAAAGTGAAGCCGTGGCGGAAATTCCTGGGGAATCTGATGAGGGTTTTGTGGTGGAGCAACCGCTCACTGTTTGTGGGTCTCGGTTTGTTTTACGGGATGGAAGCCTCGTTAAACAAGTGTTGGTGCAATGGGCTGGAAGATCGCCAGAGGACGCGACGTGGGAGTATTTGACCGACTTCCGAGCCGCTTATCCAGCCTATGACCTTGAGGACAAGGTCATTTCTGAAGAGGGACGGAATGATACGCCTGGGTCGTTGGATGCAGGAAGGGCCAAACGGGTTTCCGTGGCGCCAAAGTGGCAAAAGGACTTCATCATGGGATAGGATAACTATCACCATAAACTATCTTTATCTTTATGCTAATAGGAGATGTTTGAGTTGTGTTAGGATTTGTGTGTCAAGTCAGTCATTATCATTATAGGATATGTGTTTGTGTTAACGTGGGAATAGCCCATGCGTGTCTATTTAAACCATCAGGATTTAATGAAAGAATCAAGTTTTAGCTAAATCACATATCTGTTCTTCTCTTCTTTTATTCTCAGGAGCACGCACTCGCTTAAAGAGGTGCAAGCCAAACGATACTGCCTAACGGGTCGTATCACCACCACTCTTAAAAATGCTACTATGTTTTGCTTTTGCACATGTATATACGCAAACAACAACCAATCAACTAAACTTCACTCGGCACTGTTTGGCACAAGGCTTATCTGGCTTATCTGGCTTATCTGGCTTTATTGGAGTGAGTTGGCACAAGGCTTAACAAACATTTTATAAATTATTCTGCAATTACTTTATAAACTGTTTTACCATCGTTAATAAACTACCTTACTACTGTTGATAACCTATCTTACTACCTGTTAATAAATCATCATTTTATAAACTATTTTACTGTCGCCTTATAAACTATTTTTACTATTGTAATAAACTATTTTACCATCACTTAGTATACTACCACCTTATAAACTATTTTTCTACTATCGTATGAACCATATTGCTATTACCTAATAACTTATTTTATTATCACCATGAAGATTATTTTACCATCACCTTATGAATTTTTTTACTATTTCACAATTATTTCATAAACTAATTTACTATCATATATAAAATAACTCGCTGCCATTTTACGAACTAATTTGCTATCATCTCATAAACTATTTTGCTATCATCTATAAACAGTTTCGCCATTATTTTATAAACCAAGTTACCATTACTTATAAACTATTCAACTATTGTTTTGCAAACTAATTTACCATATATAAATTATTTCGCTATTATTCTATAAACTAAGTTACTATCATTTTTTTACGACTATCTTTTCACCATCTTATAAACTATCTTCTTGATATCTTATATACTATTTTGCTATCTTCTTAAAAATCACGTTACTATCACTTTATAAATCATTTTGTGATTACTTTATGAAACTATATTGTTCCCATCACATAAACTATTTTACTATCACCCCCATGAGCCATTTAGTTATTGCCTTATAAACTATCTTACGGTGATCTCGCAAACCATCTTGTTGTCACCTTATAAAATACCTTGTTTCCATCTTGCGAATTATTTTTGTCACCCTATAAAACTATTTTGATGCTACTTTATACATAACATTAGTTTGACGAAAATGAGCGTTTCATCGTTAGTCCTCAATTATACATAGCCTGATCACCTATGTCTAATTCAGGAAGGACCATGCCATGCTGAGAGTAGTCACCTTAAAACTTTTATTAAAAGCAATTTTCTACTTATATCCCCGAAAGGAAAAAAAATTGTGTGCGTGTTTATAAAACATGTTTATCACGGGATACTAAGTTAGTAATCATAGTAACTAAGTAGGCCTTTACACCACCTTACTATAAAGTCGACATCATCTTACGCTAAATCCTAAGCCGAAAAGTCAAGACACATCACTAGTCGCCCTAGGACAATTCGCCATCGAGTTTACTCGCCATTAGGAAATTTACTAAATCACCCATTAAACGTCGGCATAATGCCATAAAACTTAGTATTGGTAACGCCATAATAGGTATAGATTAGTTATCGCCTTGAAAGGACAAATATCGTAGTTGATGCTCTAGGTAAAAAAGAAACGAAGAAAGCTGGTAAGAGACAAACTTTGGTCATAACGATAAATTTGAACCTACCATCACAAATCCTGAATGCTCAAGATGAAGCAATTAAAAAGGAGCATGTTGAGAACAAATAAAATCTTCATAGTATAAACAAGGAGTTGAAACCTGTCCCGATGATACTCTTTGTATTAAGAAAACGAAGTTGATTGCCACGTATTTGGAGGATTAAGATAAGTATTTCGAAGCAAGTACCCGTACCTCTTCGTCAACACCACACTGGAAGGCGACTCGAACTAAATTTCAGGACAAAATTCTTTTAACACGAGAAGACTGTGACAATCCACTTTTTCAGGTCAGTTTATGTCAATAAACTCAAAACTATTTACTTTGAACATTTACGTGTTTACTTTTATTTATAATCGTTAAGTTAAATTATGTAAAATGAAAATCAACAATTAATGTAAATTAAACAAATATAAGTTTACATCAAATATGTGTTATATAATTATTACGAATATAATATATAACTTTTCATATTTTATTTTTTGAGTTTTTCGTAAAACGCTTACGTTTTGCATTCTGAACCTTTATGCATGCATGTATATTATACCACATTTCCATATTTAACCAAATACACACACTTATACATAATACTTAAAATTTAATCAATCCCTCCCCCTTAATACATATATACACGTCTACCTTCCCCATTAACAATAACACATTATTAAACACTTTCCTATAACCATAAGACATCTATGCTAAACATTAGATCATATGGTTCATACAAAAGAAGGCACCAATAAGTCTCATCCCTCTTTTCCCTCCTCCAAATCTCATGCCAACAACATGCTTCCATCTTTAATCATTTCCTACTTTGTTCCCTATTTATAAACAATGTTAAAACCCTTACCTAGTTTTGATATTTAAGTGCAAGTATACCTCACTCATTATTCACTTAGCAAAAATACACATATCACTCTCTTTTCTCTCATCCTACAACCGGCCAAGAAACATACAACACAAGAAGTGGGTTTTTGATATTACAAGTATTTTTCCAAGAAAGTTCTAAAGGGTTTACTAGTTATCAAACATAATTTGAGATTTGATTTAGGTATTAAGTTAGTCATTTTTTCCATACATCGTCACCAAGGTTTCACATTCTTTCATACTTTCATTCATCATATTTTTCTATGAACATCATACTTATCATGTTAAATCACCAATTAGAATATTTATAAATGATTTCTAAAGGAAACAAGAACAAGACTTATATATACAAATACTTGCAAAAAGTGTTAAATAAATTATAAAACATGTTCATACACTTAGAAAATATTTATTTGGACATCTCATATGTTACTTGTTAAATTATTAGACTTGTTAAATTGGAAGTATAAACTAGCTTAGTTAATCATATATTTAATTTTATGTTCTTATTATATTAGCTAATGTTGTGGAAGCGTTGGATGGGATTAGGATAGTTTAAATTTTTTGTTTGATATAGTAGTGAGTGAAGATAGGTTAGATTACGCCATTGGTGAAGTTGTGGTGATTTTCGGATAGTTTCTTACATAATATTTAAGCTGTCAAAACAGCCCGTGTGTAAAGGGTATGCTAAAAACGTTTTGACAATATGTTAGTACACTTAAATACGATTTCGTAGATCTAAAGAACATAAAAATCGGACTTAAAACGAAGAAGTTGTAACCGTTTAAAGTTTGACGAAACATATATATTTTTTACAACTTTTGCAAAAACCGTGAGCATTCTGATCAGATTTCAAATTAAGGTTTTGACCCCTTTCGGGTCCGAATCGGCTAAAGTGTACAGAAGAAAAGTCGTCCGGAATGATTTTTCGCTAAATTAAAGGACTTTTGGTTTGTCATGAATGTTTATAACGAAGGAGACACACCCCCGGCAAAACTAGACTATTTTTCGGAAAAGTTAATAAATTTTCTGCACACTTTTTTGTTAAGTATTAAAGCTGTTAGAAATTAATATTAGTGTTTTCGGGTCCGTTTGAGCTATAAAAAGCCTAGAAAATAATGTAGTATCACTAATATAATAGTTATACGCTTCAAAAACTTTATAAATATTATTTTACAAACTACTTAGACTATAATTAAATTGACTATGTGGAAACACTAAAAATGTGTACACTTAAATATTAAAGTGATGCACTTGACGTAAACATTATTATGACTTATAAAAACTAAAATGCAAGCTATTAGGTGGTGATATAACGTTATAAAATATAGTGCATTATTTTATTTTCGCTTGCATTATTCTAAATCGACCTATAATTAAATAGGTTGCTTGCCGAAACTTTTGTGACGATTTACTTTGTTGATTTTCCTAAAAATAAATATTTTTACTCGAGGTGAGTCTCATAGCCCCTATTAAATTCAAATGCACGTAATTTAAGTAATGTTTTAAATAATTGTTTATTCCCATTTATACATGTTGGTGACGGTAATTCTATTCCTGTTACCAACATCGGACATAGCATTATTCTTTCTCCTCATCGCCTTTTACACCATCATAATATACTTGTCACTCCTAACATCATTAAAACCCTCATTTTCGTTTGTCAATTTACCAAGGATAATAATTGCATTATTGAATTTGACGCGTTTGGTTTTTCTGTGAAGGATTTCTTGACTCGCCAGATCCTCTATCGATGTGACAGCTCAGGTGATCTCTACCCAGTTACCAAGCCGTCAACTATCCCTAGTGCTTTTGTTTCCACTAGTTCCTCTACATGGCATCAACGTCTCGGTCATCCTGGTGATGATGTGCTATGATCTCTTGCTTCACGTCATTTCATTTCATGTAATAAAGAAAAGTCTTGGTATGCTCGGGGAATTTTTTCCAACTTTGTCTTGATCTTGAATGTTAAGCACTCTTGAACGAAAGAAACCCGAAAATACTCGTTTTTGCTTTGTTTTCAATCATTTTTACCTGCAAGACATAAAACACCAAACAAACATATTTGCACGATAATTATCCATATTTTAGCATTTTTAGTCTGATTAATAATGTTTCTGGGGTTATAAGATGTGTGTTTTAACACACATTAAGTCCATACATGTTTGTCATGCTTGCCAACTTGGCAAACATGGGAAGCTTCCTTTCTATAGTTCAGATTCTATTGTTAAACAGTGTTTTGATTTTATTCATTCTGATTTACGGATTTCTGTCATTGTTAGTTCAAGTGGTTTTAAATATTATGTCCTATTTCTTGATCATTTTTCTCACTATTTATGTATATATCCTCTTCGAAATAAATTTCACATGTTCGCCAAGTTTTTGCATTTTCATAATTATGTTAAAAACTAGTTTAAAGGCGAATTAAAGAGTTTCCAATGTGATCATGGTGGTGAGTTCGACAATAACCAACTCCATACACTTTTTGCTAATCATGGCATCCAACTTCGTTATTCTTGCCCAAAAACCTCTCAATGAAATGGTAAAGCCGAACGGATGATACACACCATAAATAACGGCATACGTGCGCTCCTCTTTCAAGCACACCTACCCTCGTCATTTTGGGTTAAGGCTTTACATATGGTAACTTACCTCCTTAACTTTCTCCCTTCAAGCGCCATTAACAACGAAATCCCCTTCACAAGACTTTTTCAAAAAGAACCTGACTACTCATGTTTACGCATCTTTGGATGCCTTTGTTATCCTCACCGTCACTCACCTTACAAACTTGCACCACGTGCTACCACGTGTATTTTCTTGGGTTTTCTCGCTTACCACCGTGGTTTTCGTTACCTAGACCTTGAAACCAACAAAATTATTCACTCTCAACATGTCACCTTCGATGAAACCTAATTCCCAGACCGATCCATGACACCTTCTTCCCCACCATCATATACGTTTCTAGACCCTACACCATCCCCTCTCATTCACCGCGTTATATCTGATCCCGCTACCAACCCTTCCACATCCTCATAAGACCCCACACCAATCCCCTACTGCTAACACCCAATCGGGCCAGCTTGAAACGCCCAATACCCCAACCACTACCTTACCCAATGCAACCCAAAACCAAACCAACACCACCACTCAATCGGCCCAAAATACACAGCCCAATAACCAAACCCATAACCCGCCTTCTACACCTTACCATTAGTCCAACAATGCAAGCCTAAAACCCTACTCCTATGTCCTTAACACCACAACCTACCAATGGCCCATCGGGTCAACCCTCATAACCCGTTAACGAACCCCCTCAAGCTCACCGCATGGTCACTGGGTCTCAATCGGACATTGTCAAACCTGTCGATCACTTATCTCTTCATATGTCGTCTATTTCTCATATCCCTAAGTCTCCATTTCCTTATCTAAAATACCCTCATTGGTGTAATGCTATGTATGATGAGTATAATGCGTTAGTTAAAAATAGTACTTGGATTCTTGTACCCCAGGCCCTCTAGTATTAACCTAGTTCGCTCTATGTGGTTATTAAAGCATAAGTTTCATGCTGACAGGACTCTGAGTCGCTACAAGGCATGTTTGGTTGCTAATGGCAGTAGTTAGTAATTTGGTGGTGAATTTGATGAGACATTTAGTCCAGTTGTTAAACCAACCACCATTCGCATGATCTTTAGCCTTGTCATGTCTCGTAAGTAGTCGATTAACCAACTTGATGTTAAGAATGCATTTCTTAACGGTGATTTTTCTGAGACTGTTTACATGCATCAGCCCCTGGATTTGTTGACTCTTGGTACCCTCATCATGTTTGTCTTCTTCAAAGATCTTTATATGGACTAAAACAAGCACCTCGTACTTGGTTTCAGCGGATTGCAGGTTATGCCACATGGGTCAGATTTTATCATAGTCGTTGCGATTCTTCATTGTTTATCTATAGACAGGGCTCTCATGTTTCTTATTTACTTGTATATGTGGATGATATTATTCTTACAGCTTATTCTCCAGCTTTACTTTAGCAGATTGTCAACTCTTTACATAGTGAGTTTGACATGATTGATTTCGGGGCACTTAATTATTTTATTGGTATCTCTGTTGTCTGTCATCCTATATGATTATTTTTGAAACACCCCTTTCCCGACTCTAAATTTGATCAAAAATTAATTAACTTGCTCAACAAAAGACCTTCTATCATTATTTTATAAACTGACCAAAATCAATTACTATTCACTTCTTAAAAGTATTACTAAATGAAACTAGACTCATTTATCTTCGAAACGGCATGTGGCACGCCTTACTGTTTAGTTTTTACGGCATAAACAAGATCGACCAAATCTGCCAGACCAATCCAGCCGCTCAGCATGAAATCTAGCCCCCGACTGGATGATTTTGGTCACCCAACTCATTTTTATGACACTTTTCTGAAAAATAACTTCCCGAACTCGAAATTTCACGAAACTTTCCAGGACTCATTAATACATTATAATACATCATTTATATCAACATTTGTGGACTAAACGACCCATATACTCGTACTTCACGGGGTATGCCAAACACCCGTTTTGACCCATTTTCAATATACAACTCATACATCATATTTAACCTTTATTCAAAACCAAGACATGAACTTGGACACATTCAAGACAATGTTTAATAATCAAATTAGACACTTGGGGGTTCAACCTTGACTCGAGCCCGATAACTAACACTAACTTTATACGCATTTACCAAGCATATCCAATTTCCAAGATCTCAAGCTGTATGTCTTATTCCAAGACTTTACCTTGCATCATAATCACCTACACAAAGACATCAACAACTAAAGAGGTAAGTTTACACTTAGTAAGTAACCCGCAATAACATATAATCATATAAACATTATCATAGAAGCATTATGAATACATCACAAGTCATCATCCAATCATGGAAACTTAAACCATATCAAATCGAGAACATGTTATATTAGTTCTCCAATCTTAACACATAATCAAATCATCATCTTCTAGTATTGTCAATATACACATACCTTAATTAGTCTATTGCCATTAAACTAACACACCTTGCCAACATTTAACTAAGCCTCTAGCATTTAATCATGCCTTTTATGTCAAGCCTTTCTATGACATAACATAATTATTCATAAACACATAATACGATATTTTCTATATAACACATGTTATAGTCATGGTTACTTACCTTAGCTCCAAGCTAAGTACACCAAGAATATCATCATCATCATTAATCCTTGGTTTCTACTCAAAACCAATACAAGCACCTATTATTACATAAATTCAAATACAATTAACCAGGGTTTACATAACCCAATAATACACCCAATTCATCTCAATTTCTTATATATGTTCATGATTTTGATCATGTTTTACAATTCATCTAGCGCATTTTATATCTTTAAAATATTTTAGCGCAACGCTTTTATCTAACACATTTATCAAATTTCGCTATCGCGACTTACTTTACATGTTTATTTATAACATGTCTCATCATCATTTTAATATTTTACATTCAATTTCAGAGGTAACTATTCTTAATATTTACATGTCCAAGTTCAACATTTGACATGTATTATGATTAGACCATACATTGGTCATATATCAAAATCTGATCCATCTACTTAACTCAATGTCTAACACTACATGTTACGACAATTTCTAATTATGCTTTATTATCAATCATAAGCATATCACACTTATTAATATTTTGCTATCGCATTATAATTATCATGTTCTCTAGACAACATGATTTAACATACCTCAACCATTCATCTAATTAGAATGCATATAAGCATCTAATTTACATAAGAAATTTTAGCTTAAGCAACTTTTCATAATACAAGCTTTAATACATTCACTTGCCCCCTATTCACATATTTCATCACATCTTATCTAAAATGCAATCCTATGCATTTTACTTAGCCCAAACACTTCATAACTCATACCATCATACACATCCTACATCACTTAGACATTTAAATAACCTACCATAGACTTTACATCATATAAATATATACTTTCGCACATAACACTTCTCCAATAAGTATTTTAGATTATTAGCCGCAATCATAATCCTTTAGTCTATGGTAAAATAACATATACAACATTTCATAATTATTCAATGTCTAAGCATCTTCATTCTAATTACCGAAAGCACTATACTACCTTATAACCAAGGCATTTCCTTTTCGCGCTACTTTACACTTACGACAAACGCATCTACGAGTGGTCTAAGTTTAGGCAACCTATCATGGAAACCTACTTCACTTATACTGAAGCTCTGATACCAAGTTGAAACACATGGTATTTACTAAAACCATTTACATAATATTATACTTATAGTTTGACTCTCGGGTTTGACTAACCAATAACGTAACACATTCAAACTACTAAAAGTCATAGTCAAACTTATCCGATGGCATTCTCATAATAAAATACCTAAAAACCATTTTTGGGGTGTTACAGTTTTTGTCTCAGCAGAAGTATGCTCTTCAGCTCCTTGAGTGTGCTCACATGGTTAATTGTAACCCTTCTCGAACACTAGTTGATACGGAGTCCAAACTGGGTCCAATAGATGTTCTTGTTCAAGATCCTACTTTGTATCACAGTCTTGTAGGAGGGCTTTAGTATCTTACGTGTAGAACTGTAGAGAGGGGGGGGGGGGTAAATACGTTTTCTTGACTTCTTCAAAGTTTATAAAACTTTAAGTCTCGAAAGAGCCGAGTTGTGTACTAATCTACTTTGCAATGAGAACAATAAGTAGATAGAGAGAAGAAGAGAGAAAAAGAGACACCATGATATATACAGGTTCGGGAAGGGTTAGTCATTCCGTACGTCCAGTTGCGAATCCACGACTCCGATACTCTACTAGTATAATCCTTGTGGTGGATGTTGCGGTTGTCGTAAGGGACTTCTACAAGAAGTTTTACAACTCCCTAGGCAGAGTACCTAACCATTGTAGTAGTAGTATAGGCAAGACTCGGGGTTGTTATAGTTCTCTAAGGGAATAAGTTGGGAAGGCTTGATCACGGTCTAACAGAATTCTAAGGGTTAAGAGAAGATTATTTTTGTATTTTTATGTTTATAGGAAAGCAGGTAAAATCATATATTTGAGAGGTTGGTTGGTTTTAGCTATTAAACTAAATAATAATCTATGCTACTGGTAATAACAATATAATAAAAGATTATGTTCATTTAATCATGTATTACTCCCTAGATTGCTTCTCCTAGTGTTGTTGCTTTGTCACACTTGTGATGATATATGTAACTGTTTCCTATGTCATGAACGAATTACACAAACCCGCTGTCTATTTAATATTCTGTTGAGGCAAAACACAAAGTAAGGTAGTATGAAGACTATTACCTGGCCCCCAAGAGTATATTAAATTCATGTGAAATATATTAAGAGTGGATCAACCATATTAAGGGGCAAGGTAGTATGATGACTGTTACCCGATGGTATCCTTTCTACACAATCATGTTTTCTTAGATATATCAACAGCGATACAGACAAAAGCTAACATGCATATTCATCACAAGAAGCAACACCACTAAAATCTACATTCTAGGTTTCATACAATCATAAATGAACACAATAGAAGGTTTAGCCAAGCATGTTAAAGATAAAGCAAGAACAGATAAGAATCACACAACAAGACATATTGAATGATTAAGATAGTCTTACTTAATTAAAACATGAATTAAAGGATGTACAATAGGGTTTTGAGGCCTTAAAATCGTCCCTAACAGCTTCTAAACGAACTAGGGTTCGCCCATTTCTTTTACTCTAAAGTTACACACTTAAAACCCTAAAAACGGATTTGTATATATAGGAAAATCGCTGTGACGGCGTCGCGTTTTAATCGTGACGCCGTCATGAATAGAATATTCTAGATAATGGGCTGGGTCGTACATTCTGACGCCGTCCGGAGATCTTGTGATGCCTTCTTGAGATGGGTTGTGACGGCGTCACGTGTAATCTGTGACGCCATCTCCAGCTTCTGAGTAGAAATTCTTAAGAGATGTTGGTGTAGGTCCGTAGTCTTGTCTGTTTCTTCTCGAAATGAGCCCAAGTCACGTGTATTTCATCCAAATGCTGAATACTTGAAAAGGAACGATTAAGTATCTATTTTGGGCATAAATGTATGATTTAGGGTGTTAAACGACCCCGAAAAAGTGTATAAAATGACACCTCATCAAATACCCTTACACTTGAGATTTGCTTGTCCTCAAGAAAATGGGCTTTTCTACCTAGACAATAGCAGTATTATTGTCATTTAACCTACTCTTTAAAAGTATTTTATAACACAACCTTCTAGACCTCATAACTAAAAACACGGAAAGTATATACTAGCACCTCACATAAGTGTATGGGATTCTCTCTTTCACTCGGGTGTATAATAATTTATAACATAATAGGGAAATAGAAAATCAACACTCATTACCTGTCATAGTATATAAATTACCATAGGCTTGGTAAAGGATCAAACATCCACCGCTAGGCGCAAGCATTATTCATTACTATCTAAGAGGTCTTTTAAAGAGTTATGGGGTGTAGGTGTAAGATAACATATAATGGAAACAGAAACGGATGGGGTACATTTGGGTGGCTTTGGGTGAATTTAGAAGGGAAGGGTTAGCTAATTATTTACACGAATACACGCTGGTTTGGTTGCTAAGCCAAGACTCAGACTAAGATATACAAACTCTACACAACTCTACATCAATCTCTTTCTTTTATCTTTTCTATTTTTTTTAATAAAATAATACATCATAACTTGGGGTTTAAAACACGTACCCCTACACTTGATCTTTTACATGCTTGATATTTACAATCTAACTAATGACCCGATTTGAGGTGGATCAAAATAACATGGAGATCGTCTAATAAACATATAGGGGTATTGACTTAACTTTTCTTCCCAATCGTCCTAAAACTGTATTTACAAGGATAAGGACTTAGCAACCGTGTACTCAAATAATTAAATTGGATTAAACACAATAATGTACTAAAATGAGTACATACAAGGTAGGCTAAGGTGATTTGGGTGTAATGATTGGTTTAAGGGTGACAATGCTCTTCATTAATAGTCCGACTTAACCAGAAAATTAGGAGAACCGTGAAAAAGGATAGGCTCGGAGGGTTGTACTAAGGGTATCCTGCACTAAAAATGAGTGCATGACAAGGGTGTGGGATAGTTATATGATCGATGTGACCATCATAACAATTACAGGTTTAAAACATGGGTTAATCCTAGTGCCTCTTAGCAAGCAAATCCTAATACTCACTATGCGGTCTTGAGATCCATCACAAAAACAAGTTCTAGAATTTTATACGCTATCGGTACACTCATATAGTTTTAACCGATCTTAATGCTCCAGAAAAGGCGACAAAGAACACACGTACACATCCGTAACAACGGAATATATACATATGACTGCTCACTCCTTAACTCGAGAAAGCTAAAGGTATAAACTATCTTGGGTATCAATAATAGATACCCGAATTCCTATAGATCTAAATGAGAACTTCATATTTTTAGGGTGGAATTCTGAGGGTTTTTGTGCTAGTCATACACATTCCTATCCATGAGACGCAATTAGCGGTGCGATCAGCACAGTATAGGTAATCATCACAGGAGTGTTTGGATTTCATGGATTTCGCAATGTTAAAGCTGACGGTTACACTTCCGACCCTTAAACTCAATTTTCCTTCATGAACGTCAATTACAGCTCTTGCCGTGGTGAGGAAGGGCCTCTCCAAAATGATTGGGACTAGCTCGTCTTCGTCCATTTCCAAAACTACAAAGTCAACTGGGAAGATGAACTTGCTTATTTTCACCAATAGATTCTCGCAGACCCCTATGGGGTATTTGATAGATCGATCAGCTAGTTGAATACTCATTTTGGTAGGTTTAAGTTTAGAAATCCCTAATCGTCAGAAGAGAGAATGTGGCATGAGATTTATGCTTGCTCCTAAATCAGCAAGGGCGTTCTTGACTGATAAAGGTCCGCTAAGACATGGCAGTGTGAAGCTTCCTGGATCCCCTTCTTTTTGGGGCAAACTCCTTTGAATAATAATGGAACACTCCTCGCTAAGTTTGACTGAGGAGGCTGCTTTCTCAAGTTTCTCCTTATGTAAAAGTAGATCTTTCAAAACCTTGGCTCCCTTTGGCATGCGAATCATAGCTTCAAGAAATGGTAGATTGATATGAATTTGCTTAAAGATTGAGAGAAGCCACTCATCCTCGTTATCCTTTTTCTACTTCTTTAATCTGGACGGAAAAGGTAGATTGGATGACTTGGAAGGTTGGTAAAGGATGGATGGCCGAGGGGCGGGTTCTTATGCAATGCTTGGTTCTGTGCCCTCATGCCCTTCTTTTTTGGTTTCCCCCTCGTTGAAGTTGTCGGTCGTTGGTCATGGCGGGGCTGGGAAAGGTGGGTCTTGTATGCTAATTCCTGATCTAGTTGTTATGGCAAAAGTTGGTGCTTCATGCTCAGGAGTTTCGCTTTTGCTGATTGTTGAGAGGATTTGGGAGTATTGTTCATGCAATTCCTTGTGGTGTTGGACAAGCATATCTCCTATCCCTTTTGCGTAAGACTTTTTTTCGAGCATAAAGTTGGCGAGCTCATCCTTAAACTTACTTCTAACAATCTGTTCGGGGCCATCTTCTCTTTTTTCTTTACGTTTGTTGTTCCCCCATGGTGGGGTATCGTCATTCTGATAGAACCTCAGAAGGGAAGGGTCATCGTAGATGTCTCCCCCGGATAAGCATACCTGCTTGGCTTGGTTAGTTTGCTTGCATTCATCGACCTCGTTAGATCCTCCGAAGTAGTCGCATATTAGGTAAGGGTTTTTCAACCCAACCTCTCGAGTAGGTAGGAAATCTTATTGCAAGCCCTTTTTAAATGCCCCTTGAATGTAGGTTGCATTGCTTCTGAAATGGAAGAGATGTTCATGGGTGGTGACACGTCGTCCCACATATCATTTTGATATTGGGCATATTCTTTAATTCGATTCCACCCCTCTTTTTCGGTGGGAGAGCCGAAGCGGAATTGAGCAAATTGGTCGAGTTTCCTACAGTCGTCCTGGGATATGTTATCGTGAAAGATTTGTACCAGAAGCCATTTCTGTATTCCATGATGGGGAACTTGTTTGATTAGGTCCTGAAAACGGATCAAACACTTTTGATAGGTTCGTCGTCCCCTTGTTTGGATCAGGGGATTAAATCTCTAAAGGCAGAGGTTTGTCCTACCGGAAAGAAATGATCAAGGAATCATGACACGAGCTAATCCCACATCGCAATTTAAATGGGGGGTATTCTGTCAAGCCATTCTGCCGCTTTTCCTTTGAGGGGAGATGTGAAAGAATTTTAACCTAGATGTATCCCTTGTGGCTCTGTCAGCTTGTATGTTATTGACGATGATTAAGTAATACTTAACATGACAAAGGGGACCTCGTTTTTCAATCCTTGGAATGTGCACGTATTTTGAATTAACCAGATGTCGCGTGAGTCGACGATTCTTCCCGTTTGTTCGGTTGGAAAGGTGATTGGATTTTGGAAACCAGAGGAATTATGATAAGAATGTCCGTGTAAGGTCTTAGGAACCGTTGGTGGCTTGGCTCCAGTGTTGTAAGAAGAGGATGCTTCATCATCAAAGAGGTTTCTTCCAGCTATAGCAAGAGTTTCGTTTTGATGTGAACGTAGGGCTGCTTTCCTACGCCTCCGGAATTCTCTTTCGGGTTCGTCGAGAGGTTTTGTTAACCTCTTAACGGTACTACGCGTCATGGTGACGGATTTACGAGACAGATAACACCAAGAAAAGATAGACTACGAGAAAGCTAATATGCGAAAATTAAATCTTACTTGAAAGGATTCAAGCAAGTAGAACTAAGCTAAACTATGATCAAAATCTAACTATTCCCCACGCAGCGACTCCAAAAATTTATTGCGGTTGTCGTAAGGGACTTCTACAAGAAGTTTTACAACTCCCTAGGCAGAGTACCTAATCATTGTAGTAGTAGTATAGGCAAGACTTGGGGGTTATTATTGTTCTCTAGGGAATAGTTGGAGAAGAGCACTGTGAACACTCATCTAGACGAATTCTAAAAGGCTGAGATAGAAGATATTTTGTATTTTTATGTTTATAGGAAAGCAGGTAAAGTCATATATTTGAGAGGTTGGTTGGTTTTAGCTATTAAACTAAATAATAATCTATGCTACTGGTGATAACAATATAATAAAAGATTGTGTTTATTTAATCATGTATTACTCCATAGATTGCTTCTCATAGTGTTGTTGCTTTGTCACACTTGTGATGATCTATGTAACTATTTCCTAAGTCATGAACGAATTACACGAACCCGCTGTCTATTTAATATTCCGTTAAGGCAAAACACAAAGTAAGGTGGTATGAAGACTATTACCCGGCCCCCAAGAGTATATTAAATGCATGTGAAATATATTAAGAGTATATCAACCATATTAAGGGGCAAGGTAGTATAAAGACTGTTACCCGATGATATCCTTTCTACGTAATCATGTTTTTCTTGACATATCAACAACGATACAGACAAAAGCTGATTTTCTAAGACCTAACATGCATATTCATCACAAGAAGCAACACTACTAAGATCTACATTCTAGATTTCATACAATCATAAATGAACATAATAGAAGGTTTAGCCAAGCATGTTAAAGATAAAGCAAGAACATATAAGAATCACACAACAAGACATATTGAATGATTAAGATAGTCTTACTTGATTAAAACATGAATTGAAGGAAGTACAATAGGGTTTTGAGGCCCTAAAATCATCCCTAACAGCTGCTAAACGAACTAGGGTTCGTCCCTTTCTTTTACTCTAAAGTTACACACTTAAAACCAAAAAAAAGATTTGTATATAAAGGAAAATCGTTGTGACGGCATCACGTTTTAATCGTGACGCCGTCATGAGTAGAATATTCTAGATCTTGGGCTGGGTCGTGCGAGCTGACGCCGTCGTGAAATGTTGTGACACCGTCATGGTGGGAATTGTGACGGCGTCACGTGTATTTTGTGACGCCGTCTCCAGCCTCTGAGTAGAAATTCTTGAGAGATGTTGGTGTAGGTCCGTAGTCTTGTCCGTTTCTTCTCCAAATGAGCCCAAGTCATGTGTATTTCCTCCAAATGCATTCCAAATGCTGAATACCTGAAAATGAATGATTAAGTACCTATTTTGGGCATAAATGCACGATTTAGAGGGTTAAACGACCCCGAAAAAGTGTATAAAATAAAACCTCATCATTGGACTACAAATCGTATTACAATTTAACTCCATTGGCTTTCAACAAAGATAGACGCTTACAAAGAAGAGTTACTACCTACAATATTCCGCCCTCGATATCCACCCCTAAGAACCTGTGATTCGACTTAACCTATAACTCTAAAAGCCTTCCCCTTGGAAGCTTTCCAAAACTACAACCAGACCCCTAAATGATCTAGGCTTGATCCCACATATACAAGACTCCCCTTAGAACTCGATTGATTGAATAAAAGATAGTTTAACCAAGTCCTAACCAAACCTAGAGACTTGATTCTAAAGAAAGGGTAAGAGAAATAAGAACCTCGACAAAACAAACAATGGATTAGGTACTTGTGTTGCTCTCTTGCGGAGACGTGTTCACTTCAATAGAATGATAGATGAGAAGTTTGGAACACTTGATGTTAGACTTAGAGGATTAGAGAAGAGAAAAGAGAGGAAAGAATGTTTGCAAGAGGTGAGGAATACAAAGGCCAAGGGTGGGTATTTATAGGCCAAGGATCCCAAACCTTAGAAAATAATTCGCGAGTGGTGCGTTGCCCACACGTTAGCGCTTGGCCAGCCTGCCAGATTCTCGAATTATTTTCTTTAGGATTTTGACGTTTTAAATACCCGCACTTGTTAAACCCCTAATTGTACTTCACACTATGAACTTTCAATCATTCTTATACTCAAGGTCACCCAACTCAAATAGCCATTTGATAAAAATGTTTGTGAAGTATTTAAAAGCGTTTTTCTTATCCGATACTATAAAGAGAGAAAAGAATTATTAGAAATAGTATTTTAGGTATTCCTCAAAGTGTAACTAGCTTAGTTAGGATCTAACTAAAGATTTGAAAAGCTAGTTAAAGGTACAAGATAATATTCTTTGCTTGGAGAGAAAGGGAGGAAAGATTTGAATTTTGAATTTTAAAATCTTTAAGCGCATGTTAGATTAGAGAGAATGAGATAAAGACGAGTTGTCATGAGTTGGTATAATGTGATAGAAGGGATCCTATTGATCTTGGTTTGAAATGGATGGTGAGGATGTGAAGAATAGAGGTAAGTTAGATTGATGACGTGGCAAGATCAATGGTAGAAAGAAAGGTGTGTTTGTTATGTGAGTGAGAAGTGTATTTTTGTGAGAGGAAGTATGTTTGTTTGAGATGAGAGTTTGATCAAATGGTTGAGAAGAGAATGAGGTGTATTGGATTGATGAGGTGGCTTAATCAAGGGTAGAAGAAAAAGTGTGTTTGTTTAAAATCAATTCAAGGGTAGAGAAAAGAGTGTGGGAACTTGGATTGATGAAATGGCTTGATCAAGGGTGAGAATGAAGAAGTATGTGTGTGAAATTTGAATGTTGTGAAGAAGAAGGTGAATAGTAAATGAGTGGTGGAGAATGTTTTGAAAGATGTGGATGATCCTTCATTGGGAATGAAGAGGACATGAGGTACAACAAGTACAAGAAAGGTAAATTATGTAAGGGAATATGAGTTGGCATATTGAGGATAAGATTTAAGGATTATTTGGTGAAGGCTTATGTGAATGAAGGTTTAAAGATGAAGATGAAGAAGATAAAGAAAATGATGAAATCAAAAAATTGATTTGGGTTTATAATCATATTGCCAATAAGGAAGAAAAGTGTGGGCAAATGTGATTATGGGATTGTTTAGGAATAAGATGTTTAAGGTGTGTGAAGGATGAAATCACTTGTTGGGTAAGAAAGTAAACAAGTTACTAGGAAGAGTGGGTTGTAGGATTTTGTAGAAGAAGAGTAGACTTGTACCTGTGAGGAATATATGTGAGTTTGTAAAAACATTTAAGAAAGTGAGAAAAGTCAAAGTATGATTAACTTTCACATACCACAAACTCAATTAGTCATTTAGACTTTAATCCATGATAATCAATAATAGATTTGATCACTAATCATCTTGATGCAAATAAGCTAAGTGCTTTGCATCTTAAGTAAAGCATATCCATAACGGGAAAGGATGCGTTTACGCAAAGTGACATTTGACTTAGTTTGACCAATAAGGGAGTAAAACCCGTTATGTGATTAGGAACAATGTAAATTCGGATTAAGGTCAAATGAATACCTTTGCTTGTTGGTATGTTGAAAACATGATCATACTAGGTTTAGAAAGAGGTTTCGGCCTTGGCTAGAGGCGTTTGATAAAAGATTTGAGTTGGCGTTTTGTAGAAAAACGACAGGTGTCGTTTTTGCTCCACTTTAAGTCTAAACCTTATTTAGAGTGTTCTCAAATGCTCAAATATCATGTACATACCTTTATTAAAGTTTTCACATGTGTCGGGTAAGAGGAAAGCAGACATTGCAAAATCCGTAAAAACATATTTCACGAGTGGCACGCTAGCCACGCGCTGACGCGTGCCCGGCGCGCCAGATTCCCGAATTCGGTTTTTCGTATTTTGGCTATCTTTGTTATTTTACGTTTGCGAATGTTTATTTGTCATCGTTAAAACATAAAAGAGATCCTAGTCAATGTTGCACTAACATCACGTCCAGATTTATCTTATGCAGTACAACAACTTTGTCTTTATATGCACGATCCACGGGAGCCACATTTTGCCGCTCTCAAACGTATCTTGCGATACATTTAGGGGACTTTGGATTTTGGTCTACACTTATATGCATCCGCCACTACTTATTTGGTTGGTTATACTGATGCTGATTGGGCGGGTTGCCCATCTACCCGCAGGTCTACTTTAGGTTATTGTGTATTTTTAGATGATAATTTATTATCTTGGTCCGCTAAACGTCAGCACACCCTCTCCCGCTCCAGTGCCGAAGCTGAATATCAGGGTGTTGCTAACGTTGTGGCTAAGGATGAGCAGAAACCGCACCGCAAACCGCACCAAAACCACAAAAACCGCACCGCAAAAACCGCACCACGACAAAAACTGATGGATCGATTTCTAAAAATAAGAAAAATCGAATTTGCGGTGCGGTTTCGGTTTTACCCGTAAATCCGCACCGCTATACCCGAACCGCACCGCAATTGCTATAAATAATAATTTTAATAAAAATATTTCAAATTTTTACTAATTATCTCTCAAAAATTAAAATACATGCCTTTTAAAAAGGTGGGATTTCTTTGGGCTAAAAAGTATAAAGTAGATTTAGGGGTGTGGTGCGGATGTGTTGTATTTACAGTTTATCAGTTTTATATTTTTCGTTTTACTAATTAAGTGTTTATATTTTCAGTTTTATCTTACATGAATATAATTATAATAGTGTATTTACATTAAGCCCAAAATTACTATTTGATTCAAGCCCAAAAATTTTATTGGGTTCAAGCCTAAAATTAAAAAATGGTCATATGTGGTGTGGTGCGGTTAAAACCTGAAAATCCGCATTTGAAAACCGCAAAACCGAAACCGCAGGATCCGCGGTTTATACTTTTATAGAATCCGCAATTGCGGATGCGGTGTGGTTTTTGTCAGAATCCGCACCGATCTGCACCATGCTCACCCCTAGTTGTGGCCGAGACTGCATGGCTTCGTAATCTGCTTCGTGAGTTACATTCTCCTCTATCGACTGCCACCCTTGTCTACTGTGATAACGTCAGTGCCAATTATATGTTTGCCAACCATGTTCAACATCAACGGAGGAAACACATTGAGATCGATATTCATTTCGTCCGTGATATGGTTACCGTTGGTCAGGTTCGAGTTCTACATGTACCCTCCCGTTATCAGTATGCCGATATCTTCACCAAAGGACTGCCCTCGGTCTTGTTTGAAGAATTTTGATCCAGTTTGAGCGTCCGACCTCTTCCCGCTCCAACTACGGGGGTGTATTAGTCAACATTCAATGTCAAGTCAACATTCAACATTCAAGTCAAGTCAACATTCAATATTAAAAGTCAAATCAACATTCAACATTCAAAGTCAAGACGTTTATATTTGTATAACTATTAGTTATTAATTTGTATTAGGCCTATTAGTATGGATGTCATGTAATTAGGCCTAAACCCATGGTCATTATTCTAGAATGATCTTTTGTATTTTATATATAGAATAATTGTTATCAATAATAATTAAAGAAATCAATTAGCGTTTCAACATACCGGCCCTCGATCTATTCGTGCGCCATTTGGTTTTTCGCTGTCCCATTCACATACACCGTTTTTTTTTTTTTTAAGTGAATTGATATATTTGGTAGGGTATTTTTATTAATTGATTTTTTTTTTAAATAAGTTTTAGTTGTCGTTGTGTTATTTAAAAATGAATGAGATGACGCTGAAATATAAGGCGAATGCGTTCACTCTTATACAGTCACAATTTCACATAGTTGAAAGAATATTTATTAGTACGACTTTAGTGTTCACTAATGGAGCGCATGTGAATTTCTTTGTCTTTTTTTGGTATAAAGATCACCGGTTCACCAACTCCAATCTTACATGTTTCACAACCCAACAAATCCATACACTTTTCTTACAATTTTCTTTTACCTTTTATGTGGTAATAAAAACAATACACGTTTACGAGTATCTTATTTACACATGCTATATAGTTATGTGGTAAACTTATGATATCAATGACCTGATTCATAGATTCCGCCACATAAAAAGCAGTATTTAAGCTTTCAAATTTCTTTTTGCTATGAAAAGCCGACAATTAAGCAAAAACAATAGTGCCAACACTTTATGACGAGAAAAAAAAGAGAGTAAAGAGCTTTACTCTATTGTCAAGCTTTATCACCAGTCAGTCCACAAATTTGAACATCGTGATCTCAACTAAAGTTATGTTTAAATGTTAGGGTTATTATACAAAAATGCTATGAAAATTCGCTTAAGTTATTACTTATTATAGTTTTATTTTGTTCGCTTAAGTTACTAATTTTTTTTAAAAGCATACTTCACGATAATTTAATTGTTAATTCGAGTAATATGAATGCAATTTTTTGATAAGTTAAGTAACATAAATGTCGCGTTTTACAAGTTAAGTGATGTTTATGTATATTTTTATAGGTTTAGTAACCTCAAAAGTCTTTCATATCTTTAGTAACGTAAGGGAACAAAATGAAACTATATTAACTTAGACGAACTTTCGTGTAAAATTTAGTAACTTTTTTGTATAATAACCTAAAATGTTATTTAAGTAGATATAATTCAAGAGTTTTGTATACGTGACATTCAATCTTATCTTTTCAAGTACAAACGACATTTTTTTGAATGGATGGGGTGAATGATGAATAGGCGAATAGTATATTAAAATGTCGTTTTTACCATATGTTTTTTTTATTGTCTTTAAAAAAATGCATTAAACAAAGAGTTTAAAATGATTACATCAAAACTAGTTTGTTCTAAAGCAGGCTGCTTCTGTTATAGAGACTAGAGTGAAGACTATCAATCTTACTAAATGGGCTATATTGGGCCTTATTAAGATCCGAGTGAAATCCAGATAACTAATGCATGCTTCACAAAAAAAATTACTCCATGTAAAAACAATAAAAAAATGTTCAATAATGCAAATGTTACGTTCGTGATGCTAGTAAAGATATATCAATTAATGTTCGTTATACATAATCTTTATGTTTTCATAAACGTTTACTTATTGTTTCTGTTTCGGTTCCAACACAAATTCTTCCCAACGATAGATGACATCGCTCTCATGAGTGTCTTCAGATTTTTCAAGCTTGCATATTAGGTTGGGTGTAACAAGGTGTTTATGCCACTCGTGGTCTCCCATTTCCTCTCATTTCATGCGTGGCCACATCACTACGGGCTCTCCCATTTCACGCGCAGTCGAGCAAAAGAGAAGGAAATTGGTAATAACGACCACTAATCGAATTAAAACTTTGTGTGTGTTTAAGCGTGTTATGTGTTATTTGCATGTTTGAGTGGTATACATGTAAATGGTAAACGATTGATAACGACCAGTCGACTATGGGGTGAATGTGATAAGAATTAACATGAGGAGGCGATATGACGTTAACGAGTATGAGCTAACACCACCGTAATCATTGCACCCGGTCCGGCCTATTTTCAGTCTATTCATACATGTTTCATGAAACATTGAGTTCGCAAAAAAAAGTTTAACTTTACTATTTTATTAACTTATAGATCTTCATACCTCATCATTTTTATACACAATTCAAACAAAATATATACCATTTCTTATTATCCAAATGAATTCTGAAATGTTAATATTCACGGAAGAAGAAGTTACTAGTGAGAACTTGACTTTTTTTAGAAGAGTGTTTTCATTTATAAAGAATAGACGACAAGGTATGCGGCTGACGAGAAACAATGCAAATAGAGATCGTTATTGTTGATCCCACTTCAATGGATCTTGAATTCCTTAGCTTGTGTAAGGTTTAGTTATGCAAGATAAATCTTACACAACTATGATAGAAACTTTGTTTAATAATACTAAAGATTATGCGGAATCTAATCTTTAATATAAGAAGAATTCTTCAATGAAATAATAATTCTAATGAACACACAGATTAACAAACAAAAAGCTTCAATATATTAATACGAATACTCTAACTAGTATTAGGGTAAGCTATGACAATTCTATGAATGACTCGATTTGATACTTTTTGATATCTTAATACATAGAATTCTATACCCTATGACTTTTTTTTATACACCAAGGAGTCCTAATGGGATTACAATATTTTCCTAAGTTATCATGATCTTTTAAACAAATAACTTATACGTATCTTTTACAAAAATATCTCATACTTATCCCATAAGCAATCTTTATCTTTTCTCTGAGCAGTCTTTATCTTTTCAGCAGTTGTAATCTTTTAGCAGTTGTAACTTTTTATACCAGCGGCATTAACTTTCAACACCAACAGTAGTAACTTTTGTATCAGCAGCACTAACTGTGTATAAGCAGCATTAACTACTTAGAAAGTTTTCTTCAATCTTCACCAGCAGTACTTAGTTACACTAGCAGTACCAAGTTTACTCTAGCAGTACTAACATTACTAGCAGTAGTAACTAGCAGTAGTAATATACACTAGCAGTAGTAACTTACACTAGCAATAGTAACTAGCAGTACTAACTACTTAGCATACGTTTCATTATGATTACTAACAACACTAATTTATGCTTAGCAGCAGTAACTAATACCTTAACAACAGTAACTTCAAAAAGGCTTTTAATCACAACAATCCCCCCCTAAACTTGATATTTATCTTTAAAATCATCAAGTTTTTTCATTAAAAGCTTCATAATCACTAGGAGGATGCTTCCAAACACTTCATTGAGGTACACAGCCTTCCTTAAGTTGTTTCTTGACCAATCTAAGAAGCTCAAATGTCATTTCACACTCATAATCAACTTGGAGCTTCACATCATTGAACATCTGACGTAGTGTGTGCTTTGTAAGTGGATACATCTTCTCAACCAACAGATAATAAAGTATGTTCTGCATTGTCACACAATGAACTCCATAAGAATCATAAAGCTTCCAGTTCAGCACTTTAACTAATCCTTGTTGATTCTTCCATACATTATCTTCAAGGTGATGTTCAAACATGGTTTTCAAATTAAGATGTAAGAAAGTATCCATGTAATTCACTGGCTCTGTCTTATTAAATCTTGTTTTGACTATACTCCAAAGAACTTCCAAGTCTTCTCTATCAAAGTTTTTAAGCATCTTTGTAAAAGTTAAGTACATATGAGAATTACCATCTGCTCTGATAATTTAAAAAAAAAACTTTTCTTCCATTCTTGGTAGATCTTATAGTCAACAATTAGCATTTTAACCGACAAAGGTGTAGCATCAACAGTTACATCATCTCCATCATCTGGAACTATTTCCAAACATTGCTTAAGCTCTTCAGCTTCCTTAGCATCATCTACTTCTGCTTCCACCTTCTCATCTAACTTATGCTTCTTTGATTTGTCAGATTCAAGCTCTTCTCATGTTCTTTTTGAACTGCTCTGTCAAACATGTCTTTGATAACTTCAAATTTGAAGCCTTTTAATTGTTTCAGTGTATATCCTTCTATGTTCTTCAAATAAGTAGAATACAACTTTCTTTGTTGAGCTTGAGTTGGTGGTTTGTTCCTTTTAGCTTCGGCTCTTTTTGCTGCAAAGAACTTTCTTCTTTGATCTAAGAACTCACAAAAGAATTTTGCCTTCTCTTCATCTGTATACTGCTCTTGTTCTTCATCATGCAGCCTTTGAGCCAACTAATAATCAACTTCAACTTTAGCATGAATATCATCCCAAGCTGTATTGGCTTCTTTAATTTGTTGAGCTTTTTCTCTAGCAAGCCTTTCTTCTTCTTCTTTTTCAGCTTGTAGCCTGAAGGCAAGTTCTTCATCAAGTCTGAGTTGATCATTCTTAGACAATCTCTTCACATGTTATGTTTCATTCATTTTGCCTTTACCCTTGTCCTGAACTTGTGTTGGTTGTTGTGAAGAAACTATTGGTGTAGGAGCTTGCTCTTGTTCATGAAAAACAATCCATTTTGCTTTGGGTCTTGAGCTAACAGCTATAATTGTTGTAGCAGCAGTTGTTGGTATAACAGTACTAACCTTTGTTGAAGCAGCACTAACTGGTACACTTAGCTCTTTAATAACATACCCTTTTTCTTGAACTTTTGCACTTTTCCAAGCTGCAAGTGCTTGAGCCAATGTAACTTCATCAATACTTAAATTCACATATATATCAGCAACTTCACTTTCAACAACTACCTCATCACCATCTAAATCATTAACACCAAACATATCTTCGTCATGAATATTCTCTAGGGTGATGTCTTCGTCAGCATCAATATTACGAATTTTCCTCTCCTGTTTGGATGCATCTTCCTCACCCAAACCTTCATCTTCAGAGGAGACAACCCTAACACTTAAACCAACCTTATACAATATTTTAAGCCTATAAGTTTTTTATCTTTGTTTCTTCTCAAGCTTCTTGACCCTCCTTTTTAAGTTGTCAATCTCCAGTGCCTGAGTGGTCTTTGTGTGTTCCAAATCAAGAACCCTGTTTTGTAAGTTGGTACATAGTGCCATCAATTCCTCAAGTTTTAGTCTATCCTCACCACTAAGCAGTGGATCATTGGAATATTTATATACATTCTCCTCATTAACAGCCTCATCTGCTAGATTGTCACTAGGAACACTAGATTGAGGTATCTGGGTATCCTTCTTCTTGGGCTTCCTTGGCTTATGTATCTTTTGGGGTTGAAATAATGATGGTTGAGTAATGGTGGGGGTGTGTTGGGGATTAGTGGGAATTGCTGAACCTTCACCCATTTCTTTTTGTGCTTGAACCATCATGTTTGGAAATAAGGGTGTTTCCCTTCCAGAAAAGTCTTTTCCTTGCCTTCTCATGTTAGCAAAAATCTTCTTTGTACGAGAGCGTGCAATATAAATCCTGTTGTAAGTTGCCATCCCTTCTAGTTGATTATTAAAAAAGACTTGTACAAATCTTGGATACATCAAGAATGTGACAGCACTATCCAAGTTCTTCACCATGCTTTCAAAAATATACTTGGAAAAGTTGAACTTTTGATTTGTGGCTAAGCAGATGATTGCAGAGGCCATAGTGCTACTAAATTTATTCCATGCGGTAGTTTTAGCACTTAGGCATTGCAAAATGGTATGAATAAGGAATTTCCATTAGGGAGAGAAGAATGCCTTATAGAAAGTAAGCTTTTGTGAAAGTTTTTCATACCCCATGAGTGTAAGCTATTCAAAAATTGTAGCATTTGGCAGACAATCAACACCATTAGCATCTTCCAGTTGAAGATCTCTTCTTACAGTTGCTTCAGTTATGATGACTTTCTTTCCATCAACTAGGGCTTGTAACTGAACTTGCCCATTAACCGTTTTCGCCTTGACAGTAGACCAGAACTGTTCAATGCATGATGTATATATAGTAGGATTGACGGTTAAAGCATACTTTATAGAACTTGCATTCAAAAAATCCACTATCTGCTCAAATCCTTTACTTTTAGCAGATTTAGTCAAAAACGCGACTAAATTATGAGTATCAGCAAATTGTAGGATCGTCATTGTGTTGTGTTTTGATGATAAATGATGAAATTGAGTTAGGGTTTATGATTAGAGAGTATATGAAAGATTGAAGTCGATTAAATGATTGAATGAAAGCCTTAATCGAAGTATTTATGAAACTACCCTCAATAGCATTAACGTTCACCAGCAGTTGTAAGTTATGCCTAGCAGCATTAACTTTCAACTAACAGTAGTAAGAAACCCAGCAGTAGTAACTCAGCAATAAGTTAAGCCTAGCAACATTAACTTATAACCAGCAGTAGTAAGTTATGCATAGCAGCATTAACTTTCCCTAGCAGCAGTAAGTTTATGCCTAGCATCATTAACTTTGAATCACCAGCATTAACTCTAATTTCTTTCTAATCAGTATTTCCATCATCAAATTAATATTTTAACTCACAAAATCTCTCTGTCTGATTTTGATTTCTCTTAATTCTTTTAGCTTACAATTCTCTCTGTTTGTTTTTTATTTCTCTCAATTCTTTTAGCTCACAATTCTCTCTGTCTGTTTTTGCTTTCTCTCAATTCTTTTACTCACCAATTCACTCTGTCAGTTTTTATCACACATCTCTCTTTCTGTTTTTCAGCTCACAAATTCTCTCTGTTTTTTTACTCATCAATTCACTCTGTCTATTTTTATCACATAGCTCTCTCTCTGTTTTTATTCTCACCAACTCTCTCAATTCTTTTTACCTCACCATTTTTATAATCAAGACTTTAAAGATAAAGCATTCCAATACTGTCAATCAGATATTAAAATCTATTTACATTAAATGCTTTTGTAAGTAAATTTGCAACATTCTTGTCAGTATGAATCTTAATCATTTGAATTAGCTTCTTTTCATTGAAATCTTTGATAAAGTGATGTCTAATCTAAATGTGATTTGTTTTTTTAATGAAAAACAGGGTTTTTAACTATGCATATAGTACTCTCATTATCAATATAGATCTTTGTATACATAAAGTTATACCCATAATCAAGCAATTGATTTTGAATCCAAAGCACTTGGCCATAACAACTTGAAGCAGCTACATATTAAGCCTCTGTTTTAGAATTAGCAACCACAGTCTGCTTCTTGCATTGCCATGAAATCAATCTGCACCCAAGAAATTGACAACCTCCTGTTGTAGACTTCATATCCAAGTTTGCTCCAGCATAATCACTATCAGTGTATGCTACCAAATCAAAAGGTTGACCTTTTAAGTATCTAAAAATTCTTTTAACAGCATGAAGATGTGATACTTTTGGGTTGACTTGGTATCTTGCACAGGCACACACTACAAACATAATATCAGGTCTTGAAGAAGTGAGATACATCAATGAACCAATCATTGATCTATATAAATGAACATCTACTTCTTCATCATCTTCATCCTTGAGAAAAGGCTTTTGAGTTTCCATAGGTATGCTTGCTGTCTTGACATCAGTAAAACCAAATTTCTTCAAAATCTCAGTCACATACTTGTCTTGACTGATAAAAATCCCATCTTCCTTCTGCTTTACTTACAGTCCTAGAAAGAATGTGAGTTCACCTATATAACTCATCTGAAACTTTGTATGCATCATCTTCTCAAACTCTGTGCATAATGACTTCTTTGTAGAGCCAAATATGATATCATCTACATACACTTGAACTAACAGAATATCACCTTTGTCCTTTCTGATAAACAAAGTCTTGCCAATCTTTCCTCTCTGAAACTCATTGTTCAACAAATAAGTTGACAATGTTTTATACCAAGCTCTGGGAGCTTGATGCAGTCCATAGAGTGCCTTTTCTACTTTGTATACACTATCAGGAAAGTCTGGATCTTCAAATCCTGGTGGTTGACAAACATAGACTTCTTCTTCAATCTTACCATAAAGAAAAGCACTCTTGACATCCATATGGTACACCACAAAGTCTTTAAATAAGGCATAGGCTAAGAATAGCCTAATTGCTTCAATTCTGGAAACAGGAGCAAAGACTTCATCATAATCAATCCCTTTTTCTTGTGTGTACCCTTGAGCAACCAATCTTGCTTTGTTCTTTATCACAATGCCTCTTTCATCCTTCTTGTTCTTGTAAACCCATTTAGTGCCTATGGGCCTTTTGTTATTTGGTAAATCCACCATAGTCCAAACCTTTTGTAATTTGAATTGTAGAAGCTCATCCTGCATAGCTTCTATCCAGCTTGGATCCTTCAATGCATGAATTACCTTTTTAGGTTCTTCTTGTGATAGAAAGCAAGCAAATAAGCAATTTTGAAAGTCTTTATGGTTTGTTCTTTGCTGAACTGAACTAAACAACCCATGTTCTTCCAAATTCTTTGTCATTCTTCTTGTTTGAGGTGCTGAATTCAAGTCTCCAATAATTTGTTCAACTGGATGATCTTTGTGTTTTCTTATAGTTGGAATAGGACTGACAGGCATGAATGTATTTAAATTGTTCATGTCAGCCTTTGCACCAACATCTTCATAATCATCTGAATACACAATATCTTCCAATTCAGGCATATTTGGATCATTTGGAAGTTCAATGCTTGTATTACTACTAACAGCATTAACTTCTATGCCAGCAGTATTAACTGTTGAACTAACAGTATTAATATTGTTAGTGTTGTTTCTATCACTAGCAGTATTAATATTGTTAGTGTTGTTAATACTATCATTCTTATTACTTGGATCACCACCTTCTTTCCTTGGTTCTTCAGTAACCTTCTTTTCATTATCTCCTGAAGGTTTGAATTCAGCATCAAGAGAACTCTCTGAATTTTAAGAGAATGGTAGATCAGCATGCCACAATGGTAGCAGGATGTAATCTTTGCCATGTATTGTCTCCATTCTAGATTTACCTGCATCATCACATGCTTTTGTACCTGCATTACCTTTAGACTGATTTCTTGCAACAATTGGCTTATAATTCATTGACTTTGTTAATGCATCAAAATCAAAAAGCCAATTTGGTCTACTTCCTGTAATATTAGGTGTATTCTCACTAAATTATACATGCAGGTTCTCTTCAACTATCCTTGTTCTACTGTTGAATACTCTAAATGCTTTACTATTGATTGAGTACCCAATAAAGAATCCTCCATCAGCCTTACTATTAAACTTGTCTAAGTGATCTATGGTATTGAGAATTGTAACAGGACACCCAAATGGTCTCATAAATCCTAAAGCTGGTTTTCTACCAAGAAAAAGTTCATAAAGGGTCTTGTTATGAGGCTTAGTTACTAATACCCTATTTTGAACATAGCAAGCAGTATTAACTGATTCAGCCTAAAAAGTAGTAGGTAGCTTAGAATCAGCTAGCATTGTCCTAGCAGCCTCAATTAGTGTTCTATTTTTTCTCTCAGCTACTTCATTTTGTTGAGGAGTTCTAGCTACACTAAATTCTCTCTTAATACATTTTCTTTCACAAAATTGATTCATCTCCTTATTCTTGAACTCAGTACAAGAAACTTGTTTATTCAGGAAATCAATCATGTTGCAGTCAAGACTAAATTCCCAAAAGATAATGCACATAAAATCCATCAAGAAAGCTAATAAAGAAAACACTCAAAGAAACTTGAAGATCACAATGAAGTTCAAGTTATAAGAACCAAAAACCAAAACACCTTCTGTGTGTGTCACCCATCTGTCCAAAATCTTGTATCCATCCGAGAAGAAAAATCATATTCTTCACGGACAATGCGAATAGTTGTAATACCATTCCTTTTAAGCCCAAATTCGTTATCAGCATAAACATCATGCACTAAAAATTGGTTGAACAAAAATATAACAGCAACATGAATCTCCTTGAAGCCCAAGTTGTATTAAATCCCAACTTATCCTCACGTGAACCTTCACGTCTTTTGCCTTCAATAGCACATGCCTTGTATACGATGATTCTAATAACAGTAGTAATAACAAGCATGAATCCCAATATCAATATTACTTTTAAGCTTACCAATGAAATCTGCCTTTAAAACCTTGCGAGCCCAACAACTTACAATCGTATTGCATACCAATTAAGGTAGAGAGGACAATCATAAAGATTGTTATAGCAAGTTAACTCTAAAACCCCATAAAACTTTTAACCATAAATTGATTTCTTGAAAATTAGGTTTTTTAGGTTTCTTCAAAAACCTTGTAGATCCTAGATCGAGAGCCATGAGGCTCTGATACCAATTGTGGAGATCGTTTAACCCATCTAGGATACGTTTTACATATAACTTATATACGCAGCGGAATAATAAAGAACAATAAGTTATCAAACAAGGTTTTACCAAACATTCCAGCCCCAATATTATTTGATCAAGATAATACGGTTACATCAACAAACTGTAACAGGAATCATAAGATTCTTGAGGCTACACCACTTATGCTAGCATCTACTTCTTGTTGTATAACTATAAAAATTAACTCTAAACCCTAGGCACCTTTATTAGGGATGATGCCTAGACACACACACACACCCCTTTTAGTGTTTACATCTTTCTCTTTGTACACTCTAAACAATGTCTATGGATCTCTTTATATAGAGAGTCCATAAGACTTACAAGGAAACTAATTAAAACATTCATAAAGGAATTCTAATTGTATTATGAAACTTTCTTCTTTCCTAATAACTATCTTTGACTCATTAAAGCACGTTGACCAAGAATTCCTCATCTTTGACTCATTAAAGCAAGTTGACCAAGAATTCTTCATCTTTGACTCATTAAAGCACGTTGACCAAGAATTCTTCATCTTTGTCTTGTTTCGTTTATATCATATATTGTTTCCTTTTGTATCATCAAATCAATAATTCCTAACGTTTTTGAAACCAATCAGGATGCTGAAAGGTCTCTTCATTAGATTGATCTTCAATAACTCCTGTTTTGAACTCCTAATGTGATAGTTCTTCCAAATCTTTGGTAGTGTGCATAGGCTCTTCCATTTGAGCAGATTCGCCAGCAGTCTTGTGTTTAGATTTGGACCCTTCATATGACTTGCCAGATGTCTTGGAGGTCTTTTCCTTTGGTGCACTAGTATACTCTGGTTCTTTTCTAGCTCTTCTTCTCTTGGACCCCTGGTTTGATCCAACGGAGGGTTCTTCGTCTTTATCCTCATCATCTCTACGTCTTTTACATAAAATAGTATCTCTATAAGTGTCAAGTATGAGCTTGTCACTTTCGTAAGCGTCAACCTGTGCTTTGTAGAGATTCTTTTATTCATCAAATCTATGGATTGACTTATTTCTTTCCATCTTGTCTATGAGAATCTTCTTCAGCTCTAATTCAAATAGGTTGGCAGCTATAGCAAGAGATGTCTTAGATTTAGTGGATGAACGAGTCATAACCTCAGCTTTGAGTTGTTCGTTTACTGTCTTCTTAATTTTTGGTAAAATTTTAGAGACTTAAGCTTTAACTTGTTCCTTGACATGATCCTTGATTATTTTCTTAATGTCATCATCAAGTTTGTTGAGGAAGTCTGCATTTTTAGCTTGGGCTTCATCTCTGAGTCTTTCGGGTTGTAACTAAATAGCAGTTTTAACGGCTTTATGCATCTTGTTGGCAAGGTACGCATCAACAATGCTGGGAATAGAAGAATCTGCTTCAGCAAATTGGTTTGTTTGCTTGAACTCAAAGAAGTCGGTTTCCAAAGTTTTTAGTCTATGATCAAACCCGAATAAAGATCCAAAGTTGGGAAGATCTTGTAGTGAGGAGCTTGGAACAGTTGCTGGCGAGGGTACTAGTGTTTGTTGCAGATGTGTGATGAAAGGAGTGGGTAGAAGAGTTATTGCAGACAAAAGAGGTGGCTCAGCAATAGTGGTGACCGGAACATCTACCAGTGAAGTTGCCTCAGTGTTAGGAGTAAATATTGTGTCAATACATGTATCTAGACTGGGGTAGGACTCTTAATATATTTCTCGTTATTCACATTGTGTGAGATAGCAAGCATAATTTTGACAAGTGTCGTAATAAGATTTATGGATGATCTCTTTTGGCTCTAGACTCAATAGTGCACTTTGATTTTAGTAATCGGAGGCTGGAGTAGACTGCCACCTTTTTAATATTAACGAACTCGGAGTGAGAAAGTTGATAGAAATGTGTATAATATCCATGAGAAATGAAACAATAGTCTGATGAGAGACCTTGAGTGGCTAGGGAGGGTTGTGCATAACGTCACTGGGTCCATGACTGTCTTCAATGTCAGAAAACAACTTAGTGTTTCTGACAGATTATGTATTGACCCGGTTTCTGCCTAAGTGTATGGAGGGCTTCTTTCTTTTCACCCTTTATCCTTACATTTCTTTTTCATTCTTCAACCCCTTCAATGCTTACCGAGACTTCATAACTAACACCTTGTTGGGTTTATTCCAGTGTTAGCTCCATCTCAGTCGGCATTATTCCCGATTCTCACTTTTTCTCCTTTTGTATCATACCTAAGGACTTCTACACTATCTAGTGGATATCCCTGGGTAGATCCCTCTGGTTCTGGCTAGATCATAGGATTTGAATACCTATGCCTAACCACCTTAAAACTCCATAAAAAGTTCAATCAAAGTGTTTGATATAAATATCAAAAGATTTACACTTTGAAAGTTTTTCATCATCACTAAAAGCTCCCCCTTAACATGTGCACCGTAATCGTAGTACATGTTAAGTTTAGAGTGCATTGAGTCCATTTTATATGATCACATTTCAATACAAATTAGGTTCAGTTTAATCACATTTTCTCCCCTTATCCAAAATGTTAATCCCTTGATATTTTGGATATCAATTGATTAAACGTTCGGGGACAAAATGATACATAATATCTAACAAGAACATTTTAATGCTCCCCCTCAATTTTTGAGGGTTTATAAGATAGTGCTGAGTACAATAATCTGAATTTTTTTGAATTTACTATGAAATTCTTGAAAATTTTGTACTCAAGCACTACTTATTATCACCTTAAAGTCTACACTACATATATACAAGTGTCACACAGTGTTGAGTACAATAATTTGAAAAACTTTGAATTTACTAAGAAATTCTTGAAAATTTTGTACTCGAACACTCCTTATTATCACCATAAGTCTACACTACTTATAAACAAATTCACAAGTTTAAATTATTCACGAGGAATGACTTTTTAGGATGAGGACATCATATGATAAATCATATGGTCCTTTACATTAGCCGAAAGTCACCCTCATACGGTCTTCCACCAACAAACTTCTCCAGACTCCGCATGATCCTCCTTGACTTGAGCCTTTTGTCAATCGCCTGAATCATAGCTGTTGCATGTTCTCTGTCACTTTTTCTCCAGATTGTCTTTGGCAGATACTCCATCCTTATTCCCTTCAGTCTATCATCAAGAGCAGTCCGAACATCGTCGAGGGTACCGTCACTGAACTTGTGTAGTTCGTCAAGACGCATCAGTCTGTTCTTTTTGTCTTTATTCTGATAAATGAATCCTCTAGGACTGGAGTAAGCTGTATATTATTCCCGTCGTATGAGATCAGATCTGTAGGTATCCGGCTTGGTGATATTGAGCTTCTTTTGATAACTCTCAACACCTAATTGAAAATCTTCAACGCGCCTTTGGATAACAATACTTCTTGTAAACATTCGGAGAGCGACACTAAAAGCAAGACGTTCTTCAATCTTGAGGTTTGACAGCTTTCCTTGAACAAGAAGAATCAACATGTCTTCAATGTCTTGTACCCGAAGCCTTTTGAGGTCGCCTTCCTTGAATGAGTATAGTTTGTCGTCGTCTCTGCGAACAGTGATCTAATCCAAATGCTTGTAGCCATGCCATTCGATAATCTGAAGTTTTGTGACCGCAATGATTCTTCTTCTTGAATAGACATCTTTTGCAGATTCCCTATTAGCCGCATATCCATAGAATTGTTGTCATTTTCGTCCCAATGTGAGATTCCCCAGAGATCATATTTGTCATAGCTAACCGATACTTTACTCCATATTGAATTAGGGACCAAATCTTCAATTCATTTGATATTTCCTTAATTTTCCGCCTTTGTTTTCGTCACTGAAGTTGCATACTTTCGACTTAAGACACCACCACTAAGATACGCGAGGTCGTTGTTGATGAAGTGATCGAAAGGGATAACTTGACGACCTCGAGTGTTGGATATCAATGGTAGAGGCTTCCGCAGATCAAGTGGATATTGATGACCGTCTGGGTTAGTCCAGTCTAACTGTTCAGTAGTTGCCTTGTATACTTCTTCAAAGAAATATTCCAGCTCGAACAGACTTTTGCAAGTGCCTTTCATCAGCTCAAATGTTGGACCAGCTAATAATTCAGGTGTTAAAGTGTCAACCTTGAGCCGATTCATCACGAACGCTGAGAAGTCAAGAGGAGTGTCCATTAGCTTATCAAACGATTCTCGAGGGTCTTCTTTCCTAGCCAAGTTGCTTAACCAAAGTTGAACTGGTCCATGATTAGTAGGTAAAGCCTTGTTCCAATCATGATCAGGAGAAGGAAGTCTTGTGGGTTTCTGAAACCAATCAGGATGTGGATGGATTTCATCTTCAGGTTGATTGTCATTAACTCCTGTTTTGAACTCCTGGTGTGTGGGTTCTTTAAAGTCATCCTCAGTGTGTATTGGTTCCTCTGTCGGAGCAGACTGGTGACGAGACTTAGACCCTTCAGTTGACTTACCCTTTGACTTGGATGTTGTCTCTTTTGGTGCACTGGAGGATTCTGGTTCTTTTCCTGCACGCCTTCTCTTGGACCCCTGGTCTGTTCCAGCAGAGGGTTCTTGATCATCATCTGCCTCATCTCATCATCTTTTGATAGTGACTGTATCGCCATAAGCATCCAAGAGATCTTTGTGGGCTGCATACGTGTCAACTAAGGCTTTGTAGAGGTTCTTGTTAGTCTTATAAATAATCCTTCACAACAACTAAGCAAACTCGAATAAGCCCTAAATAAGCTCTTGATGAGCCAGCAACAAAGAAAGAAGAAAAAGAAGAAAAGAGAACTAGGAAAAGTTAGATTAAAGAGAGAAAGGTGAGTTACAAGTGTGTGACAAATGCAACCAACACCCTCTCCATGTGTGGAGAGGGTTCTATTTATACCCATGCCTTCTAGTAGGCGTATAGGCTTATTAACTTAGGTCGAGCTTGGCTAAACTTGGGCTTAGAGCCCGAAACACGGACAATATTAGATTACAATCCAAGCCT